>MZZL01000401.1:532652-671018 GCA_002749535.1 Apophysomyces variabilis | reverse complement strand
AGGATCTTTTTTTTTTTTTTTTTTTTTTTTTTCAGCACCGAGGTTACAATCCGAATGAAAACGGGAAGTACAGCAGAAATGGTAGCCATACAGAGAGGTCCCGGATTACCGGCAACTCAATGATTTACAGACACCGTTGACCTTACAAATCTCAGCAGCTGTCTTCTGATTTTATTTTATGTTTCTTTGTCTTACCTTTGTCACCCGCACATTGCGCAGCTTCGTTTGACATTTATCGATAGAATATTTATGTGAGAAGAAGACAAATGGAATTTGCTTGTCAAACCTTTTTACTTCCATGCAACACAAATACCTTATCCTAATTCAGGATAAACATCACAAGCGCGTTTCCTAAGCAGCGTTCAGTACAAACAGACTAGAAGATTCTTGGGGAAGCAGTTTACATATTTGTCACAGATGGATAATAAGGCATCACTTTTTTCTTTTTACGCTGTCATGCCCTTTCGGAGCAGCGCGAGCAGCTATCCAGACTTCCATTACAATGGCGCAAACTTCCTTTTCCATTTTACCTTTTTCTTTTGTGTCATTCATCCAGAACAAGGACAGCAAAGATCCTTAAGCTTTAGTCAGCCACGAACCACTTATTTTATGTTGCTGTCAAACTCGCCATTTTGCGATCGGTCTGAACCGATGCAATTAGCTTAGCACTCAGGGTCCTTATCCGTGGTCTGGTGTAGTTTATGCACGATCAAATCTTAGTGCGCTACATTGGCGGTTAACTTCACCATTCAAGGTCATAGCTTGAAGTACATACCTATCGACAAAGCAGTTAAATTCTGAGCTTTCATGAGCTAGAGCTCCTGCTCGTGATAGTTCCTGCTGATATCATGATCGTTCCGCTGCTAGGTTCCTGGAACGCTCAATGTAAACTCGTATAATGAAACTGGTAACTATTCGTTGATAAGGTGGACAGAGTTACTATTAGAAATCTTCAATGCAGTTCAAGAGAGGATCCTCACCTAGAGCGATGACTTAGGGGTATCACATAGGAACTGGATGCAAAAACATCATATTCACGAAGTACCTTCCCCTTTTGCAAGACTATGCGTAGTAACAGGTATCTGATCGAGTGTTGTTTCTAGCAACTGTTGTTTCCTCTGTAACTATGAGTTTTTTAAGCATTAAATGAAGAAATTGGGTCGCCAAGTCAGTATATCTTTCTTTGAAATTACAAACATTTCCTTTAGAGCTCTGCACAGACTTCAAACTGCGCGCGTTTTCCCTTTTTGCTCTGCATGATCCTTGCCAGGTTTTGTCAACTAAGGAGCATGCATTGCTGGTATAGATCAGTTCTACGATGATGCTAGCAAGTCGTAAGAAGCCAACAGACGCTATTGGAATACGTTGCTTCCATAAAGGTTTTGGCATTCTTAATAACCTAGATGTAAGTCTCGATCATTGGACAAAATCATCGGTCATTCCGCATTCCCATTAATAGTTCATTTGCTTATCTGACGATCTAGATCTAACGGGCCCTTAAAATTTACTATGAACTGTTCACAATGAGGTGGTGATCTATGCATGCTTGATATTTCTCCGAATGTTGTAGTAATATTGCTATCGTTAGATCCGTCTTACGATGTAGAAAGGCCCCACTTTAAAATTCTTTCTAAGCCGTTAAAATTCCATCAGACAACCAGCGTACAGTTTCCAACGGATATTGACTTGCAGCGTGAAGATTAGTTGCATCGTTTGCTACATATCAAGGGGTAAGATGTCGACTGGCGCATAAGTATATCAGGTTAGTGCTCTATTTGGGAACTTGGTGCGGTGATACTAGAGTTTGTTTGTGTAATCCTTCGTAAGTACGACATCCTTTTTCCATCGGTTTCTCAAGAAACAAGAATCAGGAAGAGGGCTTAGGACAAGAAGGATCTCAACAAAGAAAGATGATCTGGGATGAGTATAACGATAATAACTTCAAACTGTGATTGACAAGGTACAGTCCACTTGGCCTTGAACATCTTGTAGCTAGTGTGATAAAAGATATCCTAAACGAACTTTCCCAATCACCCACTTCTTGTTGTTCATTTTTTTCTATCTAGGTGACAAGGACCCGCGTCAAGAAAGCCGTACCAATTAATGGCTAAATGAGTATTCAATCGTTTAGCGGCTAAACTAGTTTGAACTAAATCTACAAACCATAAACTGTCTAGGCACGTCTCTGTTATATGCTCCCTAATCTCCGATCCAGAACACCCTCCGTGATTGATGGTGTCAACAGGAAACGAATGCATCTGCGTACGAAGGGGTTGTCATGTCATGCTCTTTACTAAATGAAGTTTGGCGTAAGGAATTCACGATGTTTTGCATGCTCCTCGATTTCGCGCAGCTAATGTTTCGAACGATTGAGGCATTCCGTTTCAGGCATAACAATACGTCTTGACATCTCGATGCATACCGTGCATACGCCACTTATGACACATTTGCTGCGCAAATTGTAATTGTTTTTCTTTTCGTGTCATACTTTCTGTTTTGGGCTGTGTCAAGGAAAATGTCGGATTCAAAACACGCTCCTACCTTTTTTCTTTGATACTGCTACTTCGTTACACGGTGTAACAGTTCGAACCATCCGTGTCCAAGGAAACTTTTCTTATGAAGTTGCCTCTTCCGTCTGGGGAGTTAAACCCGTATGTTTCAAAAAAAGTTACGTTTTCAACGGCAACTTCCATCTTATCTCAGCTAATTCAGGCTTGATTCCTTCTTACTGTATAAGAAGATATAATCTTGGAGACATTATGCAGGATGCAGTCTATCACATTCGTTAGCTTTGTCGGCGCTGAATAATTTCGACTCCGACAATAAATGAAACGAAAGGATTTTGTGCGCAAGCTCTTATTATACTCTACTAACTGCATTGAAAGCATCCAGGGCAAAAAGGGCGAGAGACAGTGAATGCTTGTAATAAAAAAAAAGACAGGAAAGCTATTTCTTTGTTGCATGCACTACCAACTTGAATTTTCCTAGTATCATTAATTGCTGTCATTATGAAATCACACCGTTAACCATTGCGTAATAGTCACTTCACGATCAGTAAGCACAAAAACTATATTACTGTGACTAGAATGGGTAATCATGCGAAAATTTGAAACAAGTTTTCCATGGTCTGAAGGGTATAACCAAGATGGGATGATTCTCTACACCAGAGGTTGTAATCATTGGCCTTGACCCTAAAACAGGCACTACTAAAAGTGTCGGGTACCTTTGATCTCAATAATTACTTTGTCTCTCTTTCATTACAGCTCCCTAAACGAAGGCTACCTTAGCTTAGTATGATGGGAGTTCATCGAGCTATAAGCCCACCTTGTAATGCTATGTGTGTCATTACGGAATGGAACGTTCCGCTAGAGTAAGAGGGGTTTACACAATCAAGTAATCCTGATTTTACTGGAAAGCATCGATTACCCTAGTACATGTGAGTATCCCTTGTGTTTGAGCGAACTAGTTGAGACAGAGCGCCCAGTCACTACAGTAAGCATAAATGTTGGTCTGCTAGATGGATGCTTTTCTTTAGAATGTCATTTCTCTTCCTGCGGAAGGATGAGGCATCAAACATATAACATGTGTCTACGAAGAAAGAAAGAAAACATAAAATCGGTGAGTACTTATTGTTAGGCAGTGCAGAAACTTGGAATAGTACATCATCTAGCAGACTTTTGGATGTAGCATAGGAAATGTTTGGGAGGAATCTGTTATGCATGTCGGCAACATCCTGCTTATTTCGGCTAAACCACAGCGTGTCTACAATCGAAACGACAAAGCTTATAGGGCAGACATGGAGATTCCAAAGAGAACATACAGAAGTGTCAGGAATGAAACATACTCAATTATCTTCCAGATCCAGCGGACGTAGAGAACCCAAATTTCTTTTCTCTACCGCAAGCTTCTTTTTCCCATCGATAAAATGCATCGATTTCGTCCTTATATGAAAGAAAGAACCATAACAGCTTTCGACTTGTCCTTATACTATTTTCCCAGTTCATTTTAAACGAACATTTTATAAACGAGCGGTACATGTTAAAGGCCATGACGATAGCTTTCGGCATAGGAAGAGTAGTATGATTTACCCCGAAAGCGAGCATGCCTACCATACGGTCCTTGATGACCATCTCTAATGCTTCCAATGGCATTTATGGAGCAACGATTAAAGGAGAAATTGGTTTATCCAAAGGAAGCGAGGTTATTAAAAGAAGCCGGGTTTGAAATTGCAAGCTGAGATAACGAGGTGCCAGCACCGTAAAATCTATTTTGAGTCCCATCGTTTCACATTTGCTGTTCGTGTCCCAGAACACGGAAAGCGGTTACAGCCACATCTGGGAATTAAACAGCTTTCTCCTAAACTGTCGCGTCTTCAGGAAGCACATAGCCATTCGGAAAACGACAAGATCGTGCCATTAACATCATGAAGCAATAGTAGAGAAGATGCTTTGCTTTTTCCTGACTCGATGTCGCTACAATATGTTCCACAAAGTCGATACTTAAATGTACTCGTAAAAAAAGGTTATTTTTATGAACCTTCATCGGAGTAAGTGTTTTTTAATTTAATCAATCTGACAGATCGTTTGGTAAGCTTAGAACATATTGAGGCCGTTCTACGGTAAACTGCTTCGCCTGAAAGAGATTGCAAAAAGAGAAGATGCTCTGCCTGACTGTGGAAGTTATATCAAGGACAGCCTTATTCAGACAGATGAACAATGCTCGCTGTAGCTGTTGCCACATTTACAAGGTGATAGCTAGGCAGAGTTGCTAAGTATACAAAAGTAGCCAGAGCTAATTAACGGTACTGGTTTGTATGAATGCACATACTCTACATAGGTTAGGAAATGTTGGGCAAAGGCAGCTTCTTATCTTTCAAACTCGTGTGGATTTGCTGGCATTAGCCTATGCTGTTCTCTCGGCTAACATGGTTAACGTCCCTGTATCAATACGGCCATACGTTTTAAGGAATAAGCTGATTTGCGCCTTTCTTGCATTTTCCCGCCTAAAGGTCAAATTTTATGCTCGACGTTCACTGTTTCTATGGTTTACCTGTTTTATGTCACATTTACTTGCAACATTTATCGCAAGAAAGACTCATGGTTGCGAACAGACGATCAGAGTCCCATCTCTCTAGCTCTAGACTACATGTAGGTTATCCAACGGTTCTTTCACGTACATATTCATTCATTCTATGCATCAGTATAAGACAACTTATAGACAGTGATATCAACATAGCCTTATCAGACGCCAATAGCGGTCTATCTAGCACAGAAAACATCTTCTTTTTGTTTTTAGTGCGCTAATAATGTTTACGCTATTAATGCTATGTTTATGAAAGAAGATAGAGAAAGGTCAATCACGTAGGTACAATCAAGATGGATGGGAATCCTGTTGTAAAGCGAACTAAAGCATGATATGAATTGGATAAGTGCCATGTGAGTTCGGGGATCTCAGGGATACCGGGAAAAAGTGTAGGAGGAATCGCAAAGACGCCTTTCGTTAAAGATCAGCGAGAAGATGGCACAGGCTTCACCGCAATCGATGGCTACAGCATGACGCATACACTCATCAGGAAAAGAGTTATTAATGCTGAGACACGCGGATGGTAAGGAAAGAACATGGATTAAATAGGATGTTACGGTACTGTTTGGGAAAACATTTATTCGTATTGCGGCTGTCTGTTTCGTTATCACCAATCTAGATCTCTATCTACTGAATAACATCAATAGTATCAAATCTAGCTTAGTCTTGCTGCCGGATACTGAAGGTCTCGCTTACACCGGTACGCAAGACGAAGCCGACTACGAATCCGTTTTAGAGAGAGATATATCACACTAAAGACTCTTTGACATAAGGTTTGCTTGGAACCCACTACTTGCTTCCCTCCAATGGGCCTGAGCTGTTATTTGCCTAATCCTAATATTAGCGTAACACTGTACGTTTAACGTTTACTATATAATGAGTGTATAGGGCATTGGTAAATGATGACTTTGACGGGATGTACGTAATCCAGCTGATGGGTAAAATGTGCCAGGGCAGATAAGATTTATTTTCCCTTACAAACGTTTTATGGAACACTCGGTTTGCTAAGCGTCTTTATATGGGTGTAATAAGTCTATTTAACAAATTTACTCCTCAACAACTATGTCTCTACTCATTTTCTTCGTGTTACGGAGATGCTTCATCTCATTTACAAGGCGGTTCGGAAAATCTCTCTCAAATAGGGTAACGTACATTGAATAATGCACTATCGGAGAATTTAATGCAGCTGCCATAAGAGATTCGCCCTGTCTACTTTCAGATAGCTAAAGGCTAATATGTGCTATGGCATTAGTTAAGAGCGTTTTTTTTCCAATGTGCGTTTATATTCGAGAATAAGCAAGGATATCTCACGCTTAATTTACATTACAAAGTTATCTATGGGCGTTGCTGTTCCTGGTATGCTTCCCATAAGTAACTGTCTATTGTTTGTATCAAATCATTAGCATCAATTCAATCATTTTCCTATAACTTAACAGCTTATTTTTGAACTACATTATGCAACATAAACTGGATATTTTCAATTATTATAGGATACCTCCTGAAGGAGTGCATATTTTTGCAACAATTTCATATATCTCAAGCACTCACAAGTTATCTACAGAGAATTTTGAGGATACCGTCATGCGGCATTATTAGACGTTTGCAAATAGGCCGGATTCTTTCTGTAAGTGCTAAACAGTTCGTTACAATTTATTAAATATTGATTATCTTTTAGACTAAGCTACTAGCTTTCTCCTTGGAACATGAAGCGACGCTGGCACTGCACTTGGTTGCATTTCGGTTGAATTGAGGTGGCGCTGCGGCGTTCATGCGGTAAACGAAAAAATTTCATTGGCTGTTTTTTTGGCGTCAAATAACGAGTCCCGGGGTGACAGGACTTTGATTCAAAGCAAACTGGACAGCTATTAAGTGAAGAAGCGACGATCATGGCCAGCAAAGCAGTAAGAAAACAAGAAAAGCCTATGCAGCCGGAAGGAAAGAGAAAGGAATCAGTTAAATCGGAGGAATCAGACGAGGATATGGAGGAGCAGCTTGATTCTGATAATGAAAGCTCGGCAGACGACGATGATCGTGACAGTTTCGATGAATCAGACATGGAGAGCGATGCCGAAGATGATGAAATGGAACTGGAAGACATCGAAGGTAGCAAAAATAGTGAGTCTACTTATGAGTATAACTGAAACGCTCTTAGATAGAGCCGAAAAAGGCTCCAGCGAAGCATTTTCGGAAGCTATGACCAAGATCCTTGCTAGTACCTTGAAGGGCACTGATAAAAAGGTTAGAAGTGATAGAAGAGAAGGATTTTATAATAACATAACTTTTCAAAAGCAACCTATTTTGGCCAGATCAAAGGGCACAGAGCGCAAGATCGAAGATGAAAAACTGGAGTACAAGGCACGCAAGATTTTATCAAGCGAGAAGAAAGCCTTGAAATCAAAAGGAAGAGTGATCCCTGATTATTCTACATTTGACTACGAAAAGAACCTGCGAAAAGTAGCAACACGCGGTGGTAACTAGATATCGTTTAGAAAGAGATGCAGTTTTCTTACAAAAATGACGGTAGTGGTCAAATTGTTCAATGCTGTTCGTACCCAGCAAAAGGTCACTGAAGTTGCGGTAAGTAAGGCCGCTGAGACACGTAAGACGCGCAATGCGATCGAGAAAGCGAAAGACGGTATGTATATCAGAAACACTCGATATCTTTCTCACAGTGATGATAGTGTCCACTATGTCCAAGTCCAGCTTCTTAGATTTACTGAAAACTGGAAGTGGCGCGAAGGCATAAACTGTAAAATTCCCATTTTCGCATTCTCATATTTACTACCGCCATTGTCATCCTAGTCTTTGTAATTTCAACAGCTCAAAAGACGAATATACTCTATTCGCCGATGAATTTCATGTCACCTTATTGTATGATTAAACTTTTGACAAATATAAAATTCACACCACAACAAAGGCAGCTATTATTGAGAGAATCAGTATAATTAGAGAGCCTGCTGAAGTGCCAACCTTGTCTTCTTTCAACTAAATCTTACTATATAAATAAAGTTTTTGTTCGTAGAAAGAACTGAATTTGACAAGTCGTATGACGTATGCACATTTCGGTCGAAGGACATCGTTGAATTCTTAAAAAAGATCACCTAACAGTAGATACACCGCATTGGAATACATAATTCCTTTCCTTTGTCATGTGAAATACACTCTGCCTGTAACGCACCAATTGTATGGGAGAGAAATTAATGTGTTTACCTCTTGCAATCAAATACGACAGCCAAGTGTACATATCGATGAGTCCTGCTATTTCTTATCTGAAATCATTAACTTTTTGTCTCAAGTCGTCCGAAGCACTGGCTCGAATTATAGTAGGAGTATAGCTCTTCCGGTAACTTTGAGTTTCCATCATCGCATGTCGGCATTGATAGTTTGAATTTATCATGTGGAAAAAGATTGTTAAGCGCAGTGGGGATGGTTTGCCATGTAAGCCATCACCTTTTGTTTGCTTGAATCAGCAGGGGATGGCTGTCGCCATAGATGCAGTACCGGTCAATTCTTTGCAGATGTCCAAAGTCTGTTCGCACTGACTGTATGTTTTCGAGGTACAGAATCAGCACTTTGGCAAGAAGCTCCATGTACTTATATACCTGAAAAACAGCTTTCGCGTAACCGATATTGTTCATGAAAGTTTATACTGCTCTCAGGGGCCACTCTCTTTACACGACATATTATGCGTCCTTTTGCAAGTACCACTGAAATGAAACGGACAGCAGCGAAAGAAACCAATTTCTGAGACTTTAATCTTTTTTTTTATTTTATTTTTCAGTGATATAATAAGAAACCGGATGGAACCCTATCAGAAACAGAAGTTGATTAACATCTTATCATAATGACAATGAAAAGTTTCGTAGAATAGAAAAGGGCTCAGAGAGAAGATAAGTGTACTCGTCAATAACTGCCCTTTTGGCAGTTTAAGTATTCTCAGTGTGATACTTTGTTGGTCATCATCACCATATATAAAGAAAAGAACAGGGAATCCATTGGGCATGCCTCTTACCTTTGTCTAAAACCGAAACGCGTAGGAAAGACAAACAAAGAATTATTTCAGGCAGAAAATACGCGCTTATATCTTTTTGCGAACGTAGTCACGATAATCAAGTCACTTCCGGAATGATTGGTGGAAATATTTGCGCTGCTCGAAACCCCTTTATTCGAGTGGCGCAAATTTCTTTGCCAAAATACTGTAATGCCGCAACGTTAGCGTTAGTTCATTCTTTTCTACCAAGAAAAAGGTGAACTGTCTTGCTATGCAAATAACTTTTTTTTTCCAACTTGGCTGGTGTTCATCAATCTGTCGTAAGATATCTTGTGTTACATCTGCTCTATTCTGCGCTATTGTCCCTCTATGACGCGCCCGTATGATCATAGTTGACTATTTTTATTATTTCCAAGAACGAGTTTAACAGTACTGTCATATCACCATCATTACCATTAATATACAGCATAGCAAGTTGAGTTTGATGAGCGAATTAGGCCGCATGTGATGAAGCCCATTTTTCTCTTGGGAACGGGAAACTGGACTCAAGCATAACATTGCCTGAGTAGATGGCACGATGCAAAGCTTTCAGTGCAAATGTGACCCTTGGTTTCTGGGGAAGAGCCTCATCTTCTCCAACAATTTTACCTGTTATTCCTTGAAGTGAAACATTGCAAGTCTTTTGCTGGAAATATGTGCACAGGATTTAGAAATGTGACGAGCCATAGATGTAAAGTACTCCACTTGAAGTCCATGGCCGATCTTGTCAAATTCAGGGAGGAGCCTGTACGTAAGTGTAAGAGCTCATTGCGAGGTTATAGAAACGTGAAATGTCATGAATCTTCTTGTTGTTTGTGCTTTGCTTGTCTTCCTCGCATTTTTTTTTGTGATAACACTGGCGTATTTACATTGGAAATTTCCTCATTTTATGTTAGTCTCAATTAGGGCAGTTCGTTCTTTGATGGTATCATCTTCTATAATGATACCAAAGACAAAATGTAGTCAATGGTTCCTCGTTGTTACTGCCATGTCTACATAACCTTTTGATCTACAGTTGGCATTTTTTTTCACAGCCAGCATGTTGATTGGCCTAACTTCATTTTGCAGGGATAGATAGCTAATTTCTGTTTAACGGGTTTTCGTATTTGATCTAGATACGGACAAATCAATGTGTTCACGGTACCTGAAACAGTACATCAAAGAAAGAATATAGCAAAGATGAGGGAAAAAGACCACATTCGGGACCTGAAACTCATCCGACAAGATTACAGTGTGAAATCAATTAAATAAAAGACAACCTGGACTTAGGAGTTTAGAGACAGGCTTTTTACAATGACTGAATAGAAATTCTAACATTGATTATCACAACGAAAATATTTCTCATCATGGATATAAGTGACAATCGGGTCATTGTCTCTATGAAAGAAACGGCGTTTAACACCCACTCTCAGTATAACTTGTACTTGGAATCTAATTTTAACATAAATAAACTCTTGTCGAATCTCAAGCATTTGTTCTTGTTATCCATTTTTTATCAATTTTTCTCAGATTACAGAATAAGAAATCGTTTTGGCTCAAACATGAAATATCGTTACAAACATAGATAAATTCACTGCATGTGTGTGCATCCGATAGCCGATTTCTTAGTTGTTCTGATTTAATTCCTATCTGTTGCATTTCGTTAGATGCATTGTGAATATCGTCTCGCTACCCTTTACCCTTTGATACAAAATTCTATTCGATAACAACTTCGTGCCATTGGTTACCATCCTCATCTACACTTCGATTGCAGCCAGCGTCGACAACGACCGCACCGTTAGCGAAACTCCATGCGGTGGCGACATGTAAACCCAAAGCGAGACTGAGTTGTGAGAACATTGCAAGTTAATAACTGATTTGAAGTTAGATGGTGCATTCAGCTAGCGACTATTTAACTGTTTCATAATGGTATGGTAATTCTGCGCTTATTGGCTGCAATATACCGTCTTTCTAAGTATTACCGCATTTGTATCATTTTCCCATATAGGTTAATCCGATACATTGCGACTGCACGGATTATACAGAATTAAGCTCTAAATTTTATTGTTTTCTATCATTCTCACTTCGAAAGAAATCATTATATGGTAGTTATGCGTATCCAACTTTGGAGCGCTGATGAAAGAGTACAAAAAGGCAAAGCTTTTGAGAAGTGTACCACACTTCTGTATCCAGCGTTCATGCTATATTTGTGCAATTAAGATAACATCTTGTATCCATGACACTTTATCAAAAGATTCTCTATTGTATAGAATTAAGCTCTGTTTAAGCGTGATCGCCGTATAACAGACACCAACATTCAACCTGGGAGCGCTGATGAAAGAGTACAAGAAGGCAAAGCTTTTGAGAAGTGTGGCACACTTCTATATCTACCACTTACACTAAATTTGTACGACGTAAGAGTTCTTGGCATATCTATGATACTACATCGCTAGATTCTCCACAAAACGTGCATGCTTTACAGACATAATACTCAAACCTCATATGTCATCTATCCAATGAATCAACCTAGTGAGTCTGTTCTAAACAAACTTCTACCCACCGGATTAGTTATTTATACCTAAATTGTTCGTTAAAGTCAAGAGTATCAAGGCCTAAACTTTTATGTTTTCTCGGGATTAATAGGTTTATCTTCGCTTGACGGAGACTTCTCCTCATAAAACTCTATCTCAATATACAAAAATTATTTTACTTGACATCAGAGAAGCTTCTTGAAATCGCAGTTCTGTCGTGACACTAATATCCTATAAGTCTGGACCTGTCCTAGGGTGAACGCAACGCGACTTTAAGTGATAACAAACTGAGAATTCACATCTAATGGATTATATGATATAATATCAACCATATATAGGTGTACATCATCTTTCTAAAAAAACTTTACCCTAATTATGCCGACTTGTCTTCTCCCAATCCCCTATTACAGCGTAGAACAGTTCAACAAACTTCCATCTATCAACGAGGCTGCAGATTTCGTTTGCTCTAATCTTGATAATGATAAATGGAAAGCCATTGCAAAAGTGTTTTCTGAAAGCGGTCTAGAAAGCCATTTTGAACTAGTCCTTTTGCATCATCATGAGGAATTGAAGGAAGGTGAAATTATGGTTCAAGAAACTATCGCAGATAAATCTGGCACCATTTCGTCTCCAGTCAAGTTAAACAGCTGCGACAAGAATCTAATCATACCAAACCGGTGGTACCTGACTGAAGACGCCGTAGGGTTCCCGTACGAGTTTATAAAGATGAACTCAGCCGGAGAAGCATTGCCAGTGGAGATGGCGTTTCCTGAAGAAAATTTGAAGCGTTTTGTTACTCAGCTGGCCAGTACACTACAAGAACAAGGTCTTTTGAGGTATTTGGGAATTGGAAGAAAGTTTACGTCCAAAGACAACGTGGAGCTACCGAAGGGAGCCTATATGATCGAACGTACGAATTTACGTACCAGACAAAACATTTCAACTGTCTTCGACCCGGAAAAGGACCGTAAAACAGTAAATGTTCTATGTCAGCGTTGCCAGCAAACTTCTGATGTGATATACAACCCCCAAACATGGGAGATTGTTGATGGTCTTCCAAGATTTGTTCAACCATCTTTAGTTTGCCCAAATTGCAAAATAGGAGATTGCCTCCATGTAACAAGATAGGAATATGCCATTAGTGATAGCTTCAGATTCTGTGTATGTGGTGCAACAGAAAAATATCGGAGTTTTATCCTCGATAAAATATATAACTCTCACAAGTTGATGATCCAGTTTAGATCTCTCTAAATCACTATGGATATTGCCATAGCGGATTTAACTCACCTAAAACTTACTATTAGTGCTTTGATAGTAACGGTGGCAAGCGTTTTTGTTGGCCATCATCTTCTAAAGCCTTCTAGCGCCCAAAAGTCCATATCTGAATCTGGAAGACATGGTGCCTTCAGTTTTGCTTTACGCATGGCATGGCCGGACAAATGGAAGTTGCGGGTACTGCTAATACTGAGCTTTGTTCTCCTAGTATTGCAGCATGTTTGTGGAACCCTTGTGATAATGCAACTTAGAGTCATAGTAGACAACGCCGACAACGCAGGGGCAATAAGTAATCTACTTCCGACTTAAAGCACTATTTCTAAACCCTTTTTTTACGTTCTCCACCTTAGGTTTGCAAGCGTTTACATTGTACCTCGGCTTGAAATTTATGCATTCTCAGGTACCTTCCACTTATGCAAAAGGCCCAGACATTATCTAATATGTTTTCAACAGGGTTTGCTGGGATGGTTTTGGTTTCAAACGTTTGAACCAATACGTGAATATTCCAATGAGAGAACGGCGGTCTTAGTGTTTTCACATCTGCATAGGTAATAATAATCTTGGATCATCATGTTGTACAGCTTCACAGAGACTTATATGGAAATATCTTAGGCTTTCACTAGATTACCACCTTGGGCGAAAGAATGGGGCAGTGCTTCAAACATTAGAGCGAGGATCTTCCGGACCTGTGGCGCACGTTATAACATCCTTGGTCCACGTTCTTGGAAGTGTTTTTTTTCGTGCAGCGCTTGGTGTGGGTTACTTCACATATGAATATGGTCTAGGCGTTGCTACTATCGTCGTTGGTACAATGGTCGTACTAATTGTGGTGACTTACCTTCTTTCGGAACGGCAGTATGTACCAGCTTCCAACCAAAAGACTGTAGGAACATTTAATAAATTGGTGATAGGAAACGACAGCGACTGGAAGAGCGCGCTATTCATCGCGAAGGATACTCAGCAGCATGTAGGGTTCATAATACTTTGACTCTATAGTCTCGTTAACAACAAATTACTATTGTATTCAGCTGAGTCTCTTTTGAATTATGAAACTGTCAAATACTTCACCACAGAGAACTACGAGATATCTCGCTACCAGTCTTTTGTCTCCAACCAACAGCAGGCTGATGGAAAGGTTCAGGCCACAGTCAATTTGCTTTGTACGGTGCAACATGTTATCATATCTTCTGGTGTTCTTTTGGGAGCTTATTTGGCAAAGTTACACTACGAAAAGTCCGACCACAAACTTGGAACTGGAAGTTTTCTTGTATTCCTTACATATATGAATGAAATATGCCAGCCAGTACGTTACAAACGCGAAATCCACTATTAATGGCCCGGTCATTTACTAAGTAACTGAGCAGATGGCTCGATTATCTTCTACGTATGTCAACTTTGTGCAGATGTTATCCAAAGTTGAAGAGGTGCTCGATATTTTGAATGAATCTCCCACTGTTGTTGACAAGCCTGACGCTACCGAGTTGACTGTGAACTCTGCTAATGTATCATTCGGTAAGTCCGCGATACGCTATATACTCTCTTATCGAATAATTGCTTTTCAGAAAAGGTCACATTTGCATACGATTCAGAAAAACCGCTTCTGCATAATGTGACATTTTCTGTCGGAAAAGGTCAGACGGCCGCAATTGTTGGTTCAACTGGTGCAGGGCAAGTAGCGTTATTGACGGTTTATTGGTGTAAACCCTTATGTATCATTAGAAAATCTACTATTCTCCGCCTTTTGTTGCGCTTTTTTGACGTGAGCTCTGGAGAAATACGTATTGATGGACAGGATATTTCGAACGTTACGCAACATTCGTTACGTAAACAGATATCAGTAGTTTCGCAGGTGGGCTAGAGATTGCTTGACATCAGCGAGCTGCGTCTTATCTGTCCCGTTTCCCTTAATACAGGATGTCGTGTTATTCAATGACACAATACGTGCAAACGTATATTACGGTAACCATCACGCCTCTGAAGAAGAATTCAAGCAGGCTATTCGGATAGCCCAACTTGAACATATGGATAAATTGCCCAAGGGTAATTTTACATTATTCACGTGACAGATCCATAAGGATCAAGCTTAATTATCCCACTTAGGTTATGATACCATCGTAGGCGAGAGAGGGCTCAAGATTAGTGGTGGTGAGAAACAGCGCGTTGCTTTAGCTAGGGTAAGATATGTCAACTTCATAAAACACTATTTGACTGACTGATACTCTGTAAAGGCCATAATTAAAAATGCACCTATTCTTGTACTGGATGAGGCCACGTCTTCTATAGACAATGTCACTGAAAGAGCTATACAAGACGCATTATACAATCATACCTCTGGGCAGACCAAAATTATTGTTGCCCATCGCCTTTCTACAGTGGTTAATGCAGACATCATTCTTGTCGTGGATAAAGGTGAAATTGTTGCAAGCGGAAAACATGACGATCTGATAAAAGATGAGCAAGGTAACTTAAAGTTTGCTTTGTCAGTAGCAGTGTCTCGAGCTTAGCTGTTAATGGTTCTTTAAATAGGCATATACTATAAGATGTGGCAAAACCAGAAGGGAAAAGGAAATAGTGATACAGCGAATGGTGATTAATTTCAAACATTTTCAGTTTCTCAGATTCATATTGATAAGATGTGACACACTCACATATCTAGCGAACAATAATGAGCAGTTTCTTTTCGCGCGCAACAGATGAATATGAGAAACCAAAATAAACAATGATATAAAGGATTACAAACTGCTACTTTATTTCATGACCAACCGCTAAGGGCAACTGGCAAAATTTGGTCAGTAGATGATAGTACCACGACTAAAGAAAGTACGTGCGTAGGATGATGGCGGAAACAATTTCCACATTATAGGCTCTTTGACAATGCAGTAGACGGAATGAATGTGCTCACGTTAAAATACAAGCAAAGTAATTTGCTGAGTGATAGCATTATGAAAATGATCAGAGGACCGCATGGAGGACTGAAAAAAAAAGAAACAACGATTAATAAAACAATATCATTAAACTATCATGCTGGAGGCTTTTGGTACATGGGCTTCGTTAGGCTGCTGTCACTATGTGCAAGTAACATACCGTCCTCACCGTAAAGACGCGCAGCCATTGGCTGTCTGTCGGAGTGTCCACCTTTCCTCAGCGAAGAAGACTTGTCTATAGTAAAATCAGCAAGCACAACCCACCGTGTAATTCCACACCATGGTAGACTTCTCACCAATTAGACAGCCGGGAATGAAAACACTCGATCGTGATGCGTTCAAGCGAACGTTTAAGACATTGGCTCTTCGCGTGCCTTCGAAGAAGATTAGCTCATTCATTCATTTGAAGTAATGAGTGATTCGAAGATCGCAATGAAAATATTCATACCCTGCGCAGAGAGCTATTAAACCAGCCACCATTGGATAACATAATTCCTGATCCGGAATCAAGTCAATCAAAGCTAGTCTTGTTGAGACTGGATTTGCGTGAAGAAGGTGACCGAGGCAAAACTCAGTTTCGTCTCGTCTAATTTGTTTTCAGATATCGCACAGCTGCCCAGAGACTCGAAGGTCAAAATAGAAGAGGCTATTGCTATCGTTACACATACTTTTGAAGTGACATATGACGATTGGAGCATAGGTAAACGAAAAAAGCTAGATGCTCCAAATGCTTCACTGGGAGATAAACTAGGCTTTGGTAGAACAAATCCTGCGTGCGGTCATGCCAAAGGAATCAGTTGAGATACCCTCATCATATACGCAGATTGGTCACATTGGTAGGATAAATTCCACTAAAAGCATTTGATAACCTATCGCTGACATGAGGGCGTTTCTTCTTCTTTGCTTCTAGCGCATTTGAACTTGAAAGAGGAATATCTTCCATACAAACATTTGATTGGTCAAGTCATTTTGGACGTATGCATGACATGTTGGATTTTTCACGCGTTTGTATAACGGATATCTGCTGTTATTAGAAAAACAAAAAGATCACAAGCGTTGTCAACAAAACCCATGCGATCGACAATACGTTCCGCAATTTCCAAATGGAAGTCTTGGCTGGAAATAGCGATACGGTAGCACAGTTGGTAACGTACCAACAACCTAACCTGGTTTGCCATCATTGATTCATTAAATGTAGGCCGAAAACGGTTGCCGTTTCCGTTTCGACTTTGCCAGGGTTTACTGGAATTCGCGTCTGCAATCTGAACATGAAAGATTAGTTAAGCAGTTTCGCCGTGCCGAATCAATCTGTTAGTGATACATTGCTTTGCGCTGACACAAAAAAAAGTTATGGGGCCTTTCTCAATAATCGTTTTCCTTCCTTTAAATTTAGGTGATGTTTTTGCTGGTGTAGGTCCATTTGCGTTGCCGGCTGCTAAGAAAGGTTGTGTTGTATACGCCAATGACCTTAATCCGTCGTCATTTGAATGGCTGAATTTTAACGTTGAGCTGAACAAGGCAAGATCGCTCGCACTCATAATCCCAATATACTGAACCTTATTTTTCATAACTTCTGCAACTCTACATTAGGTCCATAATGTAAGGACGTATAACATGGATGGGCGTTCATTTATCCGGAAGGCGGTATTGGATATGCGAAGCCAACACCAGTGGAAGACGTTTGATCACTTTGTTATGAATTTACCGGAGACGGCCATTGAGTTTTTAGGTTTGTAACCACGTTTCTATTACCCACTTATTAATACAGCGACGAATTAGATGTGTTCCGCGGGCTTTATCGCGATCAGATGCACCTTTTTCAGGCAACACCGTCAGCCAAACTTCCACAGATTCATTGTCATTGTTTCACAAGGAGTAATGATCCAAAGCAGGATATTTTCCAGGTAAAATTTGATAATGGCAATTTCAACTGAACTGTGTTTCCGGTTGAGCTAAAATGTGTCACAGCGTGTTCGTGAAGTGATGGGTGCACCCGTGGATGAATCCAGCAGCACGTTATATTGGGTGCGTACTGTTGCACCAAAGAAGAATATGTATTGTTTATCGTTCCACCTCAGTCCCCACGTTGCATTCGAAGCTCCGTGATTACAACGTTTCGTCCTATGGGATTTTAATTCGATCCTGATGATCTCTTTTTCTCTCTCTCTTTCTCCGTCATTCCTTCGTTTTTGTTCCGTTAAAGAAACGACAGGCAGAAAGTTTCACATTTTTTATCCGTGAAAAATTAACTTCAATCTAATAAGTGAAAAATGAAGATCAGCTGTGTTTCCTTGGCAGTTATCCATGGTAATGTTTAAACATGTAATATTCCGCATCCGAAAGTTTTCGGGGCTGTCATTCTGCGGAGGATCGGCCATATCGCCGCCGTCTGTTTTAATCTCGGGGCAGGACGGAAAAGAACCTTTGACAGAACGGACTACTAGAAAAAAATGTAAGCAAACTAAATAAGAGCAATAGAGAAACAGAAAGAGGAAGAGATAGAGCAAATGAACGGGAATAATCGAGCAAAGGAAAAGGGAGACAGATATAAGCGAGATATCCAGGGGAGTGAGCGCGCAGTCGGAACCGAACCATTTCGGTTGCTTGGGTTGTGGCGCAAAGTGCAGGGCGGCATCGTGGTCATTGTCCCGAAATAAGCAAACCTTGTATATAGATGGAAATTAGCACGAGAACGTGCCGGAATCTTGAAAACGGATGTAGACGACATCGTTCGGTAGCATGGAGCTTGATTGCCTATGTGCGACAGAGACACCAACACGGGATAGGTAACGGTCCACGGGTTCACATCCGGCCGATAAAGGAGGCCACCCTTCAACTGTCGGGCGTCATCACCCCATAGAAGAGTAACTTGTCACGTTCATCATGTCCATCATCGGCGGTGGCAACGGGAACCCCCCGCAAAGAGCCAAAAAAAAAGAAAAAAGAGCCCAGAACTCACTTCTTTTCCCCCTCTTCTAAGCTCTCTCTTTCTCTCTCTCTCTTTTTTTCCTCTCTGTTCTTTTGCTTCCCATCTCTATCTCTATTTCTCTCTTTTTATTTTTCCTTGTCGATCAATGATTTCTAGTGATAACAATAGGCACGTCACGGTGGACAAGACAAGACGTAAACGACTCAAGGTGGTCAGCGCATGTGGCGAATGTCGACGGAAGAAAACCAAATGTGATGGCCAAGTTCGTTGTCAAGGTTGTATCAAAGCAAACGTCGAATGCAAGTACACAATATCTTCGAAAGCATCGTCGCATATTCCTACCCAGCCCACCGAACTCTCGCACGGTTCGACGAGTCCTTCAGCCTCAAGTGGTGCTGTGACCAGTAACAACAACAACAACACCAACACCAACAACAGCGGTGTCAGCGGCGGTGGCGGTAACGGAGCTGGGGGAAGTAAGGTGACCAAACCAAGTTCCGGTTGTTCGGTGGAAGCGATCGAAGAGCGACTGAGCGTGATCGAAGATATCCTACGAGCACTGCTCGATTCCGGGAAAGACCAACATTTGTTGATGGCGCTCGAGCGCCAGGGACAAGATCTGGACTCGCTCGGTTTGCTAGAGCGGGATACACATCGTTTGGCGCACATTCATTCCGGTCCATCATGCGGGGATATGTATTATCCTCACCCTTTGCATACCTCCCAGTCCCAAAATAGCCGACGATGGTCAAGACAGAAAAGACTGCGAGAGGAGGATGACGAAGATCACGGCCATCGCAACGTCGCCTCGGAATATGATCGTCAGCCGGTCCTGGCAGGATCTGTATCCAGTCACGGGAGACAGCAGGCCTTCTCAGCTTTCACACCATCCTCAGTCTCCTCCTCCTCTTCTACCAACACAACCAACACCTCCTCATCCTCCTACATGGTGCGCCTACCTCCTCTCCACAATCCCCACGCACGACCACAACTCTCTTGCACATCCCCATCCTCCTCCCTGTCCGCATCCTCGACGCCTGGGACACCTTCTATTCGGAATTTACTTAATAATGAGGATGAAACAAAGGTCACTTTACCATCCGTATCCAGTCTATCAACACCACCATTACATAAAGACTGCGAATTGGAATATGATCTCAACGCATCGCCTCGAAGTCATAACAGCGAAAATAGTTATAAACCACTTCATAGTCCCCCAGCATCCGTGTTCTACGGTCCTATCTCGACATCTCCCCATTTACGGTCTGAAATCAACGCTGTGAGCCATTCGTCATGATACCCTTCCTTATTTTTTCTTTTTGTTCTTCTTTCCCTAAGATTTCGCTTCTATTATATACCCTTCAAGATAAAGGGAAAACAATGCCCACTTAAAAAAAAACAAAAAAAGGTTCCATATGGAACAGATAAAAAAAGCCACCCTTTCCGATATACACTCTATATATTTTTATGCTTTATTGATTAATCGTTTGCCAGTTAGTGATAATACATTTTCGCAAAATAAATTAAACTTTTTTTGTTGCTTCGCGATAAATTTTTAACCTCATGTTTCTATACCTGTCTTGTATGAACACAATGGGAACCTAGGTGACACAGCAACAATTTGGGAGATGTGGTGCAAGAGGATCGGGATCAGAGAGAGACGCTGAAAAATCCCAAATAACCTTAAAGTTTATGCTTTGTATTGTCCTGTACAATTTCTTTTGTTGTGCGAATGAAAGAAAAGAACGAAAAAGAGGCCAGAGCAGGGTATATCATTCATGCATTAGAGACCAACCATACCAAAAACGCAAAGTGTTCCGACATATGGCACTAGAACGGTCTTGGCGACAAAGTAAAATAAAATACCAAATGCAATCGAAATTGGCAGTGCCGGCAGAGCCTTCTTGTATATGGCTAACAGAAAAATCGTCGCAGTTAATCCAGTAAGTACTGCAATCGTGCAGCACACAGTCGTGATCCAGTCATACATAGCTTTGGGTGGTGGTGGTGGTTTTTTTTTGGTCATAGTAAAAATCAGTTCACTTTTATCATCATCCGCAGCTGGATGTCGCTTACCTGCACGCGCAATTAAAACACTATAGAATACAAAGTCGCCTAAACCAAGCTTTAAACCGCTTCTTTCCACTGTAAAAACCAAATTTTAACAACAATTAAAGTAAAAGCCGTGTTACCGTCTTCTTCATCTCTCTCGTCGGTATTATCATTCTGCAAAACATTTGTTCTGTTTTGCCGTTGACTTTGGTCATCCTCGCCATGGATTGTCTCTGTCCTGGTTTGAGAGGAATGAATGGTTTCTTCTTCTTCGTCATTATCTATTGAATTTTCCCTCGCAGACCGATTTCTTTGTAACGGAGAGGTTGATGTCGTAGAAGGTTCGTAATCTGAAGAACTCGGATGACTTTGGAGAGTTTCGGTTAAAGAAGTATGCGTTGCTGCCCTTTTCCGTGCAGCCGGGTCCGTGCTTTCGCACGAGCTCCGATCCTTACTGTTCGTAGGCTCGATCCGTGAATTACCATTTGTGTCACCTGCCAAGCTACCCGAAAAGCAGAGTTGATCTCCCGAAGCCATCATGAACCATACAGCGTTGACCGAGTACAGCAATGCCGGAACCTCTCGCTGTTCTCTTCTCGAACTTTCAATTAATAACCGAAGAGGACCAAAAGGGCAAAGAACAGCGATAAGATCTACAATGCATGCCATTCATTTTTAGAAATGACCCAAGCCTGACTTTGCCTTGACTTTACCCCAAATGGCAAGCAGCCCCAGTAGGATCCATGTCGTCCATTGCTCCAAGCCTGTCATTGCAAATGCCTGATACTCTATATCAGAACACAAAACATCCGCATGCCGCTTTCGCAGAAACATACCATCAAGGAACTCATGACAGTGAGATAGCATTGCTGTAACCATAAGGGTCCTTTCCAGAAGATAGATACAAGACCAACAACAGTGAAATTCCATAATGCAAAGACCAGGGTAATATAATCCAGGGGTATAGAAAAGACTTGAACGAGATTACTAAATGAATAAAATGTATCAGCATAAACAATGCAAAGTCATGCATGTCCCGCTACTTGCAGTAATAATAGGTACGTCATAAAGCCAAGCAATAATAAGACAACAATCATGAAAAACCCAATCAGGATCTATTATACAGGCATGGTAAGCAAGCAATAGCTTAACCACAACACTAGCAAAAAAATAACATCAATATCGACGTACCTTGATCCAACCTTTACGGAATAAGAACACAATGATCACAGTCACTACGATGATTTGGGCGATGATGATAGCAGCATTGGTGAATGAATTCAACACAGGTGAAGAGCCGCTGCCTGATCCATACTGTCCATTACTATCAGAACTTGTATTAGAGGATAGTACGGAATAGGCTGGTCGTGATGGGCTATTAAAAAAGGAAAAGAGAGAGAGAGAGAGAGAGAGAGAGAGAGAAAGAAAGATAAGGAAACCAAAGATAGATTGCGAACGTCGCTAAGCGATAATGATACCTGTAGTCGCTCTGACCACTAAATGCCACCTTGACCCAAAAGATGCTCAAGACGATACACACAACTACAGGTTTAATGACAAGGTATATTTGCTGCGTGTAGAACTTTAGTTCATCGGCGAAGTCCTCGGGGCTTTCGTCATCCTCGTGATGCTGTTCGGATGATGGATTGAAATCGGTCAACGGGATTTCTCCGTTATGCGAATCGGGTATCTGAGACGTCCTATCTGCAACCTAGTCAATATCTCTCTCATTTCTTTTTGCAATAATGTAACAATCGGTAGAGAAATAGATAACTTGCGTCTTTCATTGATCAATTGCGCCGTGCCAAAGCGACTATATCCGCGCGTGATGCTGTGTGATCGATTGATATCATTGTTCGTGTTACGATCGGCTTCGGCGCTGGATATTGTCCGTCTTGACCTTCGCGCAGCTTCTGTTGCTTCGCATACCTTATAATGACCGGTTTTCCAATGCGTCTTTTGACATTCCAGAGAACAGTATCTAGGACCTCGAAGGCCGCACGATGAACACATGAAACTCGCGGAGTTTGTGCAATTGACACAGGTAGATGTAGCGAATTCATCGTCATTCGATTCTGAATTCCTGGGCATGAGAAAGAATCTTGTGCAATGAAAGGAAAGGAAGGGGGAAAGGGCAAATGTGGCAACAAGAAACCTGTGAAAGGAAGTGAGTGTTCTCTTCAGTCATACAAAGAAAGGTAAAGGCCAATTTTCAGTTTCAAAATCCGACCTCACAATGGTTCGCATGCTTGAGATGTCGTGCACTGCTACGCTAACTTCATGCTAAAAACATTCTATCTCTTGCAGCCTATTAGCGAATTCTTTGATAGAACAAGCGTCTATGCCATATTTGTTTTTCTCTGATAGAATAATGACTCATCATCATATAGAAGTCTTACATGAACATAAGAAAACATGGTCCCAATCCATCAGGTACATTCCGAAAACTACAGTTGTCTCATCGGCTCAATTTTTTCTGCGTTATCAGTTTTCTGTGGATATCTATCACTTCTTTCTAACGTACGTCAAGTTATGTGCTTGCTTTGCAGAGCTGAGAAATACCCTATGAAAGCATTACAAAGTTGATGCATACAATAGTGACCTACCACTACTTGCAGTATGCTGGCTTGCCATTGCAGGAAGTTTTGATACTGATAAGCGTACAATTCTTGTGATTTTTAATTGAGGAACGATTATATCGACGTTAACAGTCTTGGCATGTCCAATTGTTCATGCTGCAAGTGCGGTTTGATAAAGCATGTAAGCGACTCATGTACCGACGTCATAGACCTGGCCAAACCTTTGCCATACTTCACTTTCCTTGGGCTTTGTTCTCTTGCCTCTATTGGTTCTTTTTTCCTTCTTGCCCCTATCTCTTGTTTGGCTTGGCCTTGATTTCCGCTTTTCTTTTTCTATCTGTTCCTCGCTCTCTCTATTGTTCTCTTCTTTCTATATCTTATACTTACGGTCTTTGTTTTTCTTCTCTACCCGCAAAAACTTTTTGTTTTCTTTTCTACAAGATCAAACCAAAGTACACAAGTCAATGACGCCCCACTTACGGCTATTTCAATATTAAGTGTTCACCGTCGTTTTATATTACAAAACGAATTTTGCGTGCAAGAAAGTCTGTTCTATGCGTGAACGCACAATAATTTGAAATGTGTGCAAAGTGATATTCAAAGTTCTATTTTAATCCTACTATATTCTACTGCCTCCAAAGGAAGAGATAAATGAATGGTCTCCAACGGACCTACCTCCTTAAAGCCTTTCGCTTTAATACTGCTGTATTGATAAGCGGGCAGACTGAAAGGCATTACCATGGGCTCAGCCCACATCTTCCACGTTTGACCTGTTGATAATAGACCTGTACAAAACCGATAATCGCCTCAAGAACCGTTCAATGATAAAGCATACGTCATTTGAGCATGGCTAGCAATGCACTTCCTGATCCCTTGAGACATACTAGTTGTCGTTCAAGATGGCACAAATGCGGGTAGGAGGCTTGTGCATCAGCATCAAGTGAATAAGAATCATTAGGATCAGCATGACCTGGACAGATCCCTTTGTAAATATAAGTGTCCAAGCTCGCTTTAAATCACATACGATCATCGTCAGACACCGGATCCTGGAATTAGTCTGTTCCAGGGAGCACTATACAACGAAAGATATACTGCATTCAAAGCTCGGGCTTACACTATCTTCTCTGGGATTCCAACTTTTACGCAATATTGATTTATTCGAAAAAAGGAATATAGGCATTAAGCATTCTAACCATACGAATATCCTCATCAACAACGCTATTTTCTTCAGGCAACCGTGAGGGAAATCATCAACAAATTTCATCTCACAAGCACTGACTGCTGTCTGTATTTCATTCCATAGAAGACATGTCTTGTACTTGTGATTTTCTGACAAACAGTTCAATGTTCCTGTTATGTTTTCGATCAGTACCGTGTTTTTCCTGTTTGTTTGTGCATTTCTATTTTTCACTTGCGGACTGGGATTTAACTACAGTATTTTAACCTGAAAATGAGACGATTTCAAATTTTTATTGGACGATCTGGGATTAAAAATTAGACGGACTTAATTTTGTTAGAGACGAAGTGAAGAGGTGATACGAGACATCATCATCCATTTTTTTAGATGACTTGAGATTTTTACTAGACAACCCAGGATACAACTATTAGATTTATATCATCAAATTACTTCAAGCCAATCTCTCTTGAAAGACATCTATCCCAATAAGATTCAGAGTGTCTGATTCGCTTGTTAGTGACTGTCTTGGACCGGCTCAGCTAAAACTCCCAGGCTTTACTCCTAGATACGCACCTAAAAGACAAAATGGACTTCATCCATTACAATCCAGCTATAGAGCCTCTTCTTACAGATGAAGACAGCTATGATGAAATGGACCTTGAGGATGTAGCTGTTCAATATGGCAACATCGAAAAGCTTATTGATTTCGATACTGCTCAATTTCAGATGAACGACATGGAAACAGATATGCAGGAACTTACCGATGTTTTCAAGACAATTACCATTAAGGACGAGAAAAGAAAGAAGAAGAAGTATGGCCCTGATCAAATTGAACGCTTCATCCGCCTTTTGCAGGAAGAAGGGCTTTCAGTTCCAAAAGCTGCTGAGCAATGCATGATTCCTCGCAGCACTGCTTACAAGTTATTAAATGAGTACAATGCCAGCGATGGAACGCTATTACCTGGGAGTACAGTAAGAGCACGTAAATGTCAACCCATGAAGCTATTTCCCGAGCATACCGCTTTTCTGGTTAAACTTTTCGATGAGAACCCGTCCGGTGTACTTGAACAAGCAAGAGAAGAGTTGTGCAAGAACTTTGAAGGTCTTACCATCTCTATCCCTGGTCTTTACAAGCATATCCGAGAGAAATGCGCGTTGTCCTTGAAACAAGCGACTAAGTACACCGTAGAGAGGGACGCACCAAGGACAATCGAATTACGTTTCAACATCGTAAGTCAATGGAAATCTGCGGGCGTTGATTTCCAGAAAAACTGCGTTTTCGTTGATGAAGCTGGATTTCATTCGCAAATGATGAGAGGTCGTGCCTGGTCAAAAGTCGGGACTCCAGCGAACGTAAAGGTATGCACTCAAAAGGGTGTAAACATAAGCATCATTGGTTGTATTTCTCCTTTCGGTATCATCGACTTCTCGAAAGTTGAACCGATGAAGAAAAGCGATGCGGAAAAAATCCAAAAGGAGTTTTCTCAGGGGTCTACTTCGAAGAAACGAAAGGCTGTTACCCAAGATTCTACGCCTAAAGCACTCAAAAAAGGAACGACAGCCTACCATGTAGTTAAATTCATGGATTCTGTTATGGATATCCTCGACAAATATGAGAAGAAGGGGTTTTTCATTGTCATGGACAATTGTAGAGTCCATCACTCCCACTTTGTTGTGGATGCCATAAACAAACGGGGATACAGACCTCTGTTTATGCCACCTTATTCGCCTTTCTTAAATCCTATAGAGGAATGCTGGTCTAAGATCAAGAAGAATATCCGAAGAAACCCGTTAGACAAAGCAGATACCCTTACTCCTCGCATTGCTGAGGCATGCAGGACAGTCACCGTAGAAGACTGCTTGGCATGGATCAGACACTCTGAATCTTATTGGGATAGATGTCTTTCAAGAGAGATTGGCTTGAAGTAATTTGATGATATAAATCTAATAGTTGTATCCTGGGTTGTCTAGTAAAAATCTCAAGTCATCTAAAAAAATGGATGATGATGTCTCGTATCACCTCTTCACTTCGTCTCTAACAAAATTAAGTCCGTCTAATTTTTAATCCCAGATCGTCCAATAAAAATTTGAAATCGTCTCATTTTCAGGTTAAAATACTGTATTGGTGGAATACAAAAAAGAATTTTGCGTGATTGGTTGAAGTATTTGCAGTTCCGATGCTGCTGCATGTTGTCCAAAGATAGATACTCTTTTTGCTCCGTTTTGCTATAGTTTAAAGTAGAAACATAAATTTGTCAATGATTTGCTATGGTCCAGTCGGAAAAAGTAAGCTTATGATTTATTAGGGTTCCTCTGAAAAGTCATAACGTCTTCATTCATTTTTAGTATTAGCCTTCTTGACTCTTTCGTGCGTATGCATGCGATTTCGATTCTCTGTTAACATCATCTTCACTGTGCAACTTAGGAAACGAGTCCATATACTTTAGAGTAATAAAGTTGTACACTTGTTGTCTCGAGCTGCATCCTTTCAAGCAATCGGCACTGTTTGCTACGTTTACCCCAAAAAGAAATACCTCGTACTTACCTCTAGGTTTCAAGGAAACGGATCGACTTTCCAATGTCATATGAGTAACAATACATGATCTTGCGATAGATAATGTTCTCATGGCTTCATGAATTGACTCACTCTATTGATCGCGATGACCTTAGATTTGATATTTCAGAGTCATGACTTTGTCAACGTACGAGCAACTACTGGTCAACCAGGCGAATCCATATCTAGTAGCAGTCCTTGTTCGAACGACAACAATTTCCCTATCCGCGCGACTACCCCAACATTAATGCGTCATAACATGACGCGTCCCTTCATTGATAAGACGACGTGTTGCCCTTTTTCATCCTTTCTTTTGGCTTTATCTTTTGCTGCAGTTTCCATTAAGCGATTTATTGATACCTTTGTCAATCTGATGTGTGAAAAAAGTACCCGGTAAGTCAAAGCGCACAGACATAAGAAGGTTATCTAACCGCATGATTCTAGTATGCTAGACCAATTTCCATGTATGAAATCAGAAGAGTACAGAATGACATGCTGGACTCTCAACAGAAAGGTAATTTCCTACTGCTACAAAATTATCTTTTATTGATATTATCTCTCCCAAGAAATGTACATGATGTTGAATAAAAAGTATGCACAAGGCATCTTTCATGAGAAGCATTGGGTGAAACAAGCTACGACAAGATTGAATGTTGTTGCTATTATGCAGCCATTTAATCTCAGGACACAATAGCTCTTGGACAACATATCACGAATGCCTTTCATTGTACGACTCTGTTATGGTCAATTGGGCAAGTATCCGTCTGTGACAGCAAGGACAACATATGCTTCCAGACATCCAAGACAACCTGAAACATTGTATGATTGCGGGCAGATAAAATCCAACGAAGCGCTAAGACAACAAACCTGACAAAATGCTACAATCATTCTCAACGTGAAATCTTCTGTGGTCTAACAGCGCAGGCAACCAAAACATTCTCTATTGGATGGGTGGGTGGGCTTACGCGCCGGACGTGACATTCCCGGACGTTTACTTTTCGTGCTCACGCCCAGCCGGGTGCTGGAATACCCTTCCGGGGTAAGTAGAAGACATCAATCATACCACTCCCATTTACTAACCATGGATTGTATTTCACGCTATCAAATGAATTTTGCGTCCACTAGAGGATCAAGTTCATGTAAGTAAAATGTACTGCCTGCATAAATCATTCACTAATGACGAATATTGTCTTACCCTTTAGCGCAAACTTGATTCTTTCATAAACGCAAAATTGGTTTTAGAGTAGCGCAAAATAAAATTCAATAAACAGTATAAGGGAGCAGGTGGTCAAAAGACGCATAAAATACTTTCAGGATGTGAGATCGGTACCACGCGTCGGACATCCGTGAAATTCATAAAGCGCTGTGTTTGGGTGCGAGAGAGAAGAGAAGCGATGCCAAGCCACTTGCAAAGAAAAATTGCTTGGGCAAAAAAATAACGGTTCTTTCTCTTTCCCTGCTCATAAAAATGTCGACTTTCGAAAAGGTGAATTTCACGCGAAATGGAACAGCTCTCGTTTTTTTTTTTTTTTTTTTTTTTCCTGTTTGGTCACTGATGCAGCCTTATGCTAGGTTGTGGTCATCGACGGCAAAGGTCATCTTCTTGGACGTTTGGCTTCCATTGTCTCCAAGCAGGCTCTTAACGGTCAAAAGGTCGTTGTGGTTCGTTGCGAAGAATTGAACGTTTCTGGTGAATTCTTTCGTAACAAGTGTAAGTTTTTGTATTCTCATGGAATGGTTATAAATAACGGAAACGGGAAATCCTCAATGCTAAAAAAAATATGGTTTGATTCAAATAGTGAAGTACCACGCTTACCTTCGCAAGCGCTGCATCGTCAACCCCAACCGCGGTCCCTTCCACTTCCGTGCTCCCTCCCGTATCTTGTACAAGGCTATCCGTGGTATGATCCCTCACAAGACTGCTCGTGGTGCTGCTGCTTTGGACCGCATCAAGTTGTTCGAGGGTGTTCCTCCTCCCTACGACCGTGTCAAGCGTGTTGTCGTTCCCGATGCTCTTCGCGTCCTCAAGCTTAAGCCCGGACGCAAGTACACCACCCTTGGTCGCATTTCCCACGAAGTTGGCTGGAAGTACCAGGATGTTGTCGCTAAGTTGGAAGACAAGCGCAAGGCCAAGAGCGCTGCTTACTATCAACGCAAGACCGCTCTCCTCGCCATCCGTAAGAAGGCCGTCGAATCCAAGGCCGATGCTCTTAAGGACATTAATGCTTCCATCGCTGCTCTTGGCAACTAAAAAGCATAGGGCTAGAATAAAAAAATTTCGAAAAAAAAGATGATGTCAGACAAAAAAAACTGCTCGTGCTATTGGAATTGAACGGAGCGAGATGATTTGAAGAAAAGGAAAGAATTTTTATAGGATGAATGGCTAATATGAGGTTTTTCTTGAGTCTTCTAGATTCAGAGTAAAAAATAAGGTACAGCTTGTGTTTGAAATGGCACAAACGAGCAAGAAAGTTATAGAATAAGGTGTTACACATTGTCTATCTCATGAACGATAGTTTGTTCGTCGGATGGTCTGCTTGACTTTGCTCAACTGAGAATCCACCTCGTCCAACATTTCTTCAAGTTCCTCTTTTCTTCTCCGAGACATAGGTCCACCTCCAGACAGAGGAATCTTGCTATAATAGGATTGCAGCTGAAATAGACCATGTCAATTTGTTTTCACAATAAATGGTTAGCTTACCTTTTCTTTTTCTTTTGTCAAAACCATAAGTTGGTGATCGAGGTTGTCTTCCGAGTCGTCTGTAGAATGAGATGTGCCATATGAAATACTATTCTTCATAATGTCCTCAGGTGAATGAAAATGGATCGATGAATCATTGGAAGATGGAGAGGATGCATAATACAACTCTTCATGGTTAAGTTTCGTGGGTTGGGATTTAGGTGATGCATTAGGGGTTTGTTCAGTGGTGCTACTTACAAATTAGTTCACTCTTTGTTTAAAGCTAAACAAACCTTTTCGTTTCTTGAGTATGAAGTTCGGTTCGAGCTTTGAACAATTGCTCCATAGTAGCTTTAAGCATTTCAATTTGATCAAGTGCCTGTGTCAGTTCGGTCTGTAGATCAAATTATGGTCAATATCATCAATAGCACTTGTAATGCATTTAGTATCATGGGAAAATACCTTGAGTTGTTCCACTTCGGTTTCCTTCCGTCGCAAGATAGAGCGCAGCTCAGCTTGCTCTTGTTCGATTTCAGATCTATAAGTCTGTAACGAAGGGTTAGTGCATGATGTGATTAGCCTTCCATGATTTTCTCACCTCAAGCTGGTTTTTTGCTTGTTCTGCTTCAAACGATTTTTCCCTTTTGTTTGCGTTATTAGTCGCCCGATGGGAAACTTGTTTCTTCATCTAATTAATACCTTGCAGAGTCTGTCGCTGACTTTAATTTTTCCAACAACATGTCCAGATCTTCTTCTCTGTTTTTGCTTCGAGTCTATTACTTTCTATTTAGCGAATGAAAAGCCCTCCATTAACAGAACTTTACCTTTTCATCTTCATATTTCTGGATAAGGGCGTCTTTCTCTTCCATAAGCTCGTCAACGGTTTGGCTGAAGTAATCAAGGTCCTTCGTAATCGCTACATCATGCAATGTAAGCATAAAGTATGTTAAGGTTTGACTTACCTTCTTTTTGGCCTTGTAGTACACGCACCACTGACCTTTCTTTTTCAAGCTCCTGCTTTAACTGAGTGACGATATCCTCATTGGAGACTGTCGCATTGGAGGCTGAGGTATCTCCGCGTGAAGAAACAGAAACTTGTGATGGTTTACGAAGTCGTGTGGCCGAAGTTTGGTCTGGTTTAGAGGTTCCAGAAGCGACTGACCGCTGCGAAGGCGTGCTTTTGTTTAAGCTAGGTCGTGGTGAACGATCACCTGTTGATATTGTATTCGCTGCTTTGGCTTTGCTAGCTAACGTCGGTAACCGGCTGGTGCTTCCGCTTGGTGTGGGAATACCTGTAGGTCTGCTGGTATTGGAGTTGTATCTTGGACGGGTCTCCGCTCGCAATGTTCGTGTTACGTTCGATTCTACGATTTTATTGTCGTCTTCTGGATCGTCCGAATTTTTACTGTTTTTATCCGCAGTACTACTGGGCTCCGGCTGTTCATTATGTTTGTCAATTAAAGGTTTGGGATCCTCGACTGATACGGTAGAAATAACGGCGGTCTGGATATCGTCCACGTGGTCGTTCACGACCTTGGTGATATTCTCGTCGGCTTTTGGTAAACTGCCATGTGATATACTGTCTTCGGACGGAAGAGCAGGTACAGGAAGAATTGGAGGGGATGGGGACCAACTGATGCTGGGGCGTTTCCTGAGAGAAGTTGTGCTTTGTCTTTTACGTGGGAACAGGCCACTATATCCATTCAATTAGGTTAGCAGTTTTTATGATGCAGGAAGATACCTCAGTCGTTTGCTTTTAACGGACCTGTCATCGTCGTCTTTGCCAATAACTTCTGGCGCGACTGTGGGTTCTAAATCCGAGATCTGGGTCAATGGCTCATCACCACCATTGGTGTTCTAAAACGTACCTGGACGAGGGGGGGCAGCTGGTTTATGTTTACCCAAGCTAAACTTTTTCCAGAACTTCTTTTCTTTGGACCCTAACGTCATTACGTAGGCATAAGAAGCCAAAGAAACTGTGTGAATGGAACAATGTTGAAATGAGGGAAGAAGAAAGGAAAAGATCTAGAGAGAAGAGTCAAAAAGAAAAACGAGCGGTTTATCCAGATCAGGAACTCCGATAAAAGAATGGCCTCTCTGTTTGCAGGCCTCTTTGACGTGTTACTCATATAAGACGAAGCTTGAGCTTGTGTACATTGCTTTTTCGAGTAAAGTGTATGTTATTATATGTGCTTCGGAAGGCCGAATTGCAAGTGGCAGCCATTGTTGTCAACAGTTTCGTTAGAGGTATCGGATCAGCTTGTTTGTTGTCATGATCTATTTATCAAACAGTAAAGAGCAGTTCGCGCTGGCTCTATTTAGTGCTCTCATCATTGCTCCTTTCTGTAGCTTTTCCTTTCTCACCTAGGCATATTACAGCCCATATATTCTTTTCGCAAAGTAATCTCCACCCAAATAAATACCGATGTCGCATAATTACGAGATCATGTCGCACAAACCTTGGCATGACGAGCATTATATAGAGTACGTCAGCTTTTCCCAGTTCCGTGTTCCGTTTTCCTATCATACAATTGCTTCAATGGTGAGCAAGCATTCTTTTTTCATGGAAAGGGAAATATGGTGATGACGTTTGAGGAACTGTATACTCTGGAGATCATGAGCTCTCCTACTTAGTATTGGAGAAGTATGTTTCGCGAGAGCAGCTTCGAGTCCGGTGCCATGCAAATTAGAAATAGAAAACACAAAAAATGTTTGAATTAGGGAAGCGATTGTTGAGCTACCTATACGATTAGACAGATATCCTCAAAGGTCGTTTTATTTACAACATCAAGGATATGCGTGAGAAACGGAAAGGACTTGTTGGCTTTTTTCCAACTTCCCATTTCCTCCTGGATACCGTAACCTAATCGCATTCGTGTATGTTGTCCTAGTCACGGGTGCTTTGTCGTTGTGTACAGCAACTAAACATAAAAGATAAATTGTTACCTAATGGATCGCAACCAGGTTATGTGCCAAAAATGATACATGTACCATTTCCTTGGTATAAGTTCATTTCGTTGCATTATGACGCAATGATGCTGCGCATGTAAGCATTTGACAATGGCGTTTCTCAGAATATGCGCGGAAGCTTTTTGACGACATTCGTGTAACCATATCTCTCTATCTTCCTTTTGTATTGCTATGAAAGATAGCTTGGCTATTACGGTACGATAAACCGTGCAAAAGCGTGAAATAGTAACATAGTTAACGGCGTCCAAAAAGCAAACTAATACCAATACGCAATTTGCACATTACTTAATAATACGCGCATTAGCTATCTGCATCCCGTACCAAGCGCTGGTTAGCAGATGTAACTCTCTAGCTGGAGTAGAAATTTTAAATTTTTTCTTGTTTATGTTATTCAGCAATCTTGCAAACGTTGCCTCTGCTGTTCAGTTTGGTAAACAATCCGAACTAGAAATCATCAACAAATAAAGTGACGTCGGCAACATTGCTCATTAAATGAATTTGTTACTCACACCTCTGGCAGACAGCGTACCCAACGGAGCGGCTATTTGACAGCTGTTTGAATTCTGTAAAAATGCTGAATCACGTTAAAAATACAGACTTTATATTGAAGAGCCTTAAGAATACTAAAACCTGCTTCATACGTACAGGACAGAAACGTGAATGCCAATACAAACACGTGACAAATCCTAGTAGCATATATGGACAATGGGAGGTGCAATCGCGCCCTGGGATATCTACGCCGCCCAGCCATCTTGGGCTGAATGATGCATTACAAGTGAATGAATAACTGAATGACACCAATAACTATGCTTGTTCTTTAGGAAGATTTCAGTTTGCTCTTGGTAACTTTCCTTAGAATCATAGCAGTGCTTTAAGGTGGATAAAGATATAGCTAAGCGAAAAGTAACTGACAGTTCTACTGGAGAAAACCAAGGACCAACACGTGGAAAAAAAACAGTGCATTTGTTGCAAATGGGTTTCTGATGTCCTTTTTGGAAATAAATAAGAATGGATTGATTGATAATTCATGATAATTTAGGAGAGCAAGACTGCTACAAAAAATTAAGATCAACCGTTAAGCAAAATTGATGGTTGTTGCCTACTATATATGTTGCACTCAATCACAACGTAAACAATGGAAAAATTTTGTGTCATTGTTTCATTTGCAAACGTTCGTTTGGTGCATACTGATACTTGCCCAATATATTGATATGTTCTTCGTTATTCCGTTTGAAACACAAGTACTCCTCTTCTATCAAGTTCGTATTTACTCTTTGCAGCAGCTCAAGCTGCGTCCGCAGTTGATGTTGAAGTCCTTCCTTCCACATTTCTTGCTCGCGTACGATAACTGAGGATGACTGGTGTTCATTCAGTCGTGTAACTGGTGCAGCTACAATAGCAAAGTCTGTTATTTTAGAAAACAATATCACAAGGAACACGACTTACGAATAGCAATTTATAAGTGATGTACTCTGCGAAGAAGCTAAATTTGCTTACACGCTTCTTTTTGCCTTGTGTACTCACGGTAATTGTAATGCACAATGATCCCTTCTTCTCAGGTTATCTCGTACAGCATGTCATTACCGATAAAGGATGCCACCTTGTATACCTGTCGCTGTTACCATGACACTGTACCATACTTTCAGCCACTTTGTCTGTTTGTGATTCTGCCTGTATTTCCCGTTTTCTTCTCTCTCTCTCTCCGCTGGTCCCATTCTACCAATGATTAGATACAATTTTAGTATAGTTTGTTCATAGTCAAATTCCACACCTTGCACGAGAACTTAGACTAAACGATCAACATGTCGATTGAGCCTTCCCTGCAAATACGTTGTTTTCAGTTAATTATGCTAACTTCCAATGAAATTGTTATCTCCATGTTCGTTTCCAAGTGGCGTTGAAAAGCAGCAATCTGTCATTCAAATTTGTCGTCGGAATAATATCCTGTTCAGGTATATCATTCCTTGTTCAGTGAAGACCTTCATTATAGGCAATAGCTATACAAAAGATAACGAAGAGTAATGCGGTACAAGTTGATTCTTACATTGTTCATTACAAGAGACAGCATGAAAAAATATATTATACAAACAGAAAAATAATAAAACCGTTAAAGAGGAAAGTTTAGTACTACGCAGCTATAGGTTCCATTGCGCTATTTAGAAACTGTGAACCTTTTCATGGTTGTGATCTCCTCAAATTTCGTAGTCTCCTCAAAACTTTTAGTTCTCTTTTGCTCTAGCAATCATTTTCATATAACGATCTTTTTTACAAGTAGCAAACTTTGTGAGTGTGTTGCCGAGATCTTGCGTACACTGCCAAGGGACAAAGCATTCTCGCCTCACTAGTCGATCCTATCCGGCAAACCCCAGTTGAATCTTGGCCAAAATCAGAGATATACAAGCTCCGTTTATTGGGAAAGTATAAATTGTTTCCTAATTTGCGTAGGCAATTTTACTCCACCACGACCCCTTCTTCACTACTATGCTTTGATCTGCCTATTAATTTGTACGTTTTATCACTCTCGAAAAGAACTAACTAAATGACAATGACGTACCAGAAAGAACAAATGGATGTTCTTAGGAACTAAGTCTGCATGCTTTTGCTTAGACCCACGTTTGTCCAAATGTAAGAAAGCGGTACAAGCGGTCATGTACTTCATGTATATCGAACAGCGCACACTCTTGTGTATTGCCTGTTATGTTGAATTTCCGTTCCGTCTTCCGGTGCGCACGGTCAACGCAAGATAAAAACAAGTTAGAAGTAGTTGCGATATATGATTGAGCTAATTTGATAAAGTGTGAGAATTCGGTCGTTTGCGTTTATATATATCCATCTTTTGAGTTAATCTTCTCTTTCAACTTCAAAGCAATGCGCACCAAAAGAAAACGGTCTGAGCAAGGTATATATTCAATCTCTTCATGCGTGCGCTGATGTGAAGCTTACTTAGATCCCCGAAGAACCATTGTCCAACGTAGACGTGGCGGGTGCTTCATAAGAAAGCCATCCAATGGTTAAAGACCGTCTGCAAAAGGACTGGAGCTCCCCCAGTCCGTAAAAAGAGACGGTAGTCCAAAAAGGAGAAGATAAAGAACGTACTGCGATGAGGAAAAATAAGCCAAATTAGAAAATGCTCGAAAACGCAGAAAGTCTAATAGCAGAGACTGTCTCACATGCAAGCGCAACCAAAATTTCGAGGCAATGCGTACGCACTCTAGAGCATCAAGCTCGCTAAACCCGTCGCATATCCCATCAAAGAAAGAGTCAGCTCAGATGTCCATGGGAAAGTATGAGATTTATACCAGAAAATTATTTTCGCCACAGTCTGCCGAGACAAAGGCTTGATTAAAAACTTAATAGACCTTCAAAAGTATGTCAGAAGTAAGTTCACACTGTTCCAATTGACCAAACTGCAAACCACTAACACTTTGAAAAGGTATGACACAAAATACGAAGGCAACCAGTTAAAGAGCGATCATTTCCAGTCACTCTGAAGCATGATTTGCGAGGGATCTATCTTCGTTACTGTGCTCGTAAACCAAGCAACGAGCATCAAAAATTGAGTTCCGGTATAATGAATGTCATGGCCTCCGTTTGTCAGCAAATATCGACCGCTTATACGAATAATGTCGTGGAAACCTACTAGGGGCGAGTTATTTCTTACATAAAATATCTGTTACAACAGCTATTGGTAAGGATTTTATCATGTATTTTACTTTAAGTGACCCATTACATTCTGAGCCCAATGAGTTCAGTAGCTCCATAACAAAACTGGCGAAATTCACGTACGACATCGGCGCGGAAGGCCAGCCTCACTATCCGTATCCATTGCCATATCAGGATCGGTATATGGAGGCAATAACCAACGTTCTGAAAAAGATCAATGTATCGCCCGGCGACTTGCTGGTGACGGACATGAATCTAGCCGCAAGACCTCACCTGAATCTTCCAACTATGTTCAATATTTTGAGCGGGCTTGAAGGTTAAGAAGATCACACGCTACGCAAAGAACGGCCGTTTCCCACCAAAACTTGGCTAAAACGTAAATTTTGTATGAAAATGTCGACATATGATTCTTTGAGGTCAAGGTAAAAAACAAAGCTCGTCAACTACATCTAGAAATATATAGCCGATGTCGTAGCATCTTTGCCAAAGATACCTCTGAGGTCACACATATCTGGTATTGAGCACTGCGATAGTTTCATAAACCGAGTTCGGATTCCGCTACTGCCATCATTTGTCTTGCGCGAAGCACATCAAAGTGTATCCGCACGCAAGAAAAAATCCAGGAAGACTTTCCCAAGCTTTCGGCAGAAGATTGTCATTATTTATCATGCTTTTGCGGAAAAACAACTCGAAAAAGTCCTCCGGTGGTGTGTTTGTCCCCAAAATTGGACTACAAGATCAAAATTTCTTTCCCTTGGCGCCGGCATTCTCCTCTCACTAGAGTGCTTCAACGTTGACCGACAGACTCTTGCTTCCATCTCTCCTTTGGTGTCGCAGTGGGCCGACCCGTTAGAAGCGTTTTGGGAGGTTTTTGATGTTTCAAAAGTCAGAATTTTCAAAACGTTGGAAAGCGCTAAGCAGTGAACAGATCAGAAACTGTGGAGCGTTGCAGCCGATGGGTACTGTGTCTCTTTTACCTTTGCTCGCAAAAAAGATAAAGTTATATGCGACACTGATGCCAACTCTGACTCGAACGAAGAACTCCATGATAGCATTGAGGTTCAGGGCCTAGAAGATGTGACGATGACCGACTTCTGAGGCAGTTTGGATGATTACGAAGCGAAAGTTGTGGATCCAGGTTTGACAGATGTGTTTGTGTCTTGCAACGGTTATGAGAAGGAATCGTATGAGGTGATCAAAGGATCGACCAAAGAGTTCTATCATCTTGCGCGTTATAATACGTCGAGGTCAGTAGTAGATCAATGGAAAAAGGAGAGCCCGGAGATACAGAGCATCGAAAAAAAATATGTCAAGCAGGAAGACGACTAAAACTGAAGGTTTGGAAAGATATATTACGTACATACTACAGAATCGGAAGAACATCTACCGATTTTACGATTTGCCAGTATCCGGTTTTGCAGGTAGTTAAAACAAGCAATTATGAAGAACAATGTGTACATTACATTAACCTGTATCGAATAGGTATATTTGGCATCAATAAGCGACCGAAGAATCTGCCTCAAGGCTGATCAACGATGGAGACAAATACTGGCCGAATAATAGCTTGAATAGGCGACGGCATCGTTTGTAATCTCGAAGGCGTTATAGCAAACGTAGGAAAAAAGCCAACAGACATAAAGGCTCCGAGTGTCGACCTTCTACTGGCAGCCAACCTATGAAGTAAGTTATACCATTATGCTAAAGTGTCATTTATTGATTTATTTTATTCAGAGCAGAGTGGAAAAAAGCCACCTGTACAAGATCCGAGAAAAAACCACTCATTGCATTTGGAAACGCATGTTCTCCAACACAATGTGAGAAAAAAGAACGGGAGTGAAGTCGACAATCTACCGTAAGCTAAAGGAGAGAGAAAAGCGAGATCTCTGCGCATTAATAGAGATCGATGAGTACAAAACGTCGAAAATATGTTCCAACTGTGGTCGGGAAGGTTTTACGAATGTCAAAGGATCCCTGTCTCAATTGTTACACGCAGTAATCAAATACAAAACATGCAGTACTGTGTGAAACCGCGATTTGAACAGTAGCAGAAACGTTAGACGGCTGGCGATATACCAAGCACATCATGAAGATACCAGGCCACAGAATTTACGAGAAAGGACAACAAGTTGCGAGGAGAAACCCCGCGCAACACATGCGGGTCGGTCGAGATGAGATATCGTTTGAATAATACAGAGCTCAGTTGCTTCTTTAGCTGCCGAAGCGTAGCGAGGCCGTATACTTGTTAAAAAGAAACAGATTCATGTATCATCATGCCAAAAATAAGTTATACAGCCGTTTTTGTACTCCGAGTCGCCTAACCTTTTCTCCAAAAGATCATGAATCTATTTCACAAAACAGTGATATAGAAAGTAGTAATTTGACTCCTTTTTTGCACCCTATAAGTTGATGATGGCAAAATGTAAGCACTTGCTAATGACATTTGATACCTGATAGAAGCGAGTGAGGCAAGCTTTCACAGTGGCACCATCCTTCTTCGAGTCAGTCATACATACTAAAGCTACACTTCAGTTTGGTAAAACAGCAAACATACGCTTATGATATGTTTAATTATACCTTAGAATCGGATAGCCAATGAATGACCTGGAGACAGCCGTTCTACAGGTTCGAAGCTTTAGCGATCTTCCATCTGTTTCGTATGAATATGTTCATGATCCTGTTTTATTCATTGCATAGTGTGCGAAAGCCTCATGTATCACTGGACGTAGAAGCAGCCTGAATTTGGAAAATAACCAAGCGACATCTCTATTGAACCGTTTTCGTTATTGACCGTCAGAGCGGCGATCAGAAAGAACGAGATTAATCATTTGTAATACATGTGGAAGTTATATGTAGCATGTGGCGGATATCGTCGGATTCTCTCCGCAGACCTGAGAGGGGTGCAGCGCGTTTTCTTTTTGCAGTTAGATACCTGGACGCACTGGGACATTCATGCACTCCGTGGAGACTATCGCAGTTTCTGATAACTGCCTGAAAAAGAAACGTCTTGTGTTCCCCCAAAGTCCTTTTCCAAATTTGAGCCGCAACGTCTCTTCGGCGCTTACGACCTCTTTTTTCTCAACTCTGCACCACCGGTCAAAACCTACCGAGCCAGGTTAGCACATACCCCCCGTCCGACTGCCCTCTGTTATGTTCTTCATCTCGACATCATGAGCACGCCATCATCAAATACACCTTCTTCCCCCTCTTCCTTTGCAACCTCGGCGAACATAGGCAGATCTGGCTCCAGTCGATCGCTTTTTCGGGACTCGATTGCTGGCGGGGCTTTTGGAGCAGTTCCAGGATCTGGCAGAAAATCCAATCGCTCACGACAAAATACAATCGGTGGTGATTCCTGGTTGACAGACGAGAGTCGCAATCTTAGTTCAGAGTATCAGGAAATACAGAAACGAACGCTGACAAAATGGGTCAACGCCCAACTCTGTGCCGTCAACGATCGAATAGACAACATCGAGACGGATCTCCGAGACGGAAAACGACTTTTGAAACTCCTTTCAGTGGTATCCCAGCAACCTGCGCCAAAACCGGAGAAGATGAACATGCGCATCCATCAACTTGCCAATGTAGCACAAGCACTGGGTTTTTTGGAGAAACAGCTTGGTGCCGAAGCGATGCCCGATATTGGAAATGAGGCTATCGTCAACGGCGACTTAAAGAAGACACTAGCACTTATATTTTTTATCATGCTCAAGTATCAAATACATCTCATCATAGCTGATCATGGAGAAGATTTTATAAGCTCACTTTCGGTAAGTGGCATGGCGTTACGAATAGACTGTGGTTAAACGAGAGAAAACCGGTTTTCAGGAGCTGTCAGAACGAGAACGGGACGATTTGCTGCATCATCCAAAGGATACTTTACCATCCGATACCCCTCCTGACACACCATTGACACCTCCGTCTAAAGCGGCCCAACCGACCTCAAATAATGCCACTTCACTTTTCGCATCACGGAAAATGGGAAGCAGTCATTCCATAGCTGATAAAGCACATGGAAGCACAGCTGCGGAAGCAAAGGTTGCATTACTCTTCTGGGTCCGCATACAACTAGAGGATTACATTGCCGCAAACATCATACCCTCTGTCCAAGACTTTTCTCGGTCTTGGAGAAGTGGTTTAGCATTCTGCCTACTTATTCATCGACATGACCCAATTCTTATACCCGATCTTTTTACCACACATATGAAAGCAGACTTTTCCGAGAAGCAGACATGGCATACCTTGTTGACGATGGCTTTTAATTTAGCGGCCTCACATTTAGGTATCCCTAGTTACCTTGACCCTGAAGACTTGATTGAGGTTGAACATCCGCATGAGCCAAGTATTATGATGTACGTTAGTGAATACTACAAATTGATGTCAAGAACTCAACGGGAGGATACGGAAGAAACAAAGCGCGAGAAAAAAATTAGGCGTCGAGCCAATATCGCCATGGCCATGGGAGGCGAAATAGAGTCTATATCTGCATCACCGCCACCGATAGAGGAACAGAGTGACGACGATGATGACGACGGGGACACTGAGGAGACAGAGCAGGAGGATATCTCCTCATTTTTGCTGCAATCAAAACTGGCAGCGGAAGCACCGTCCAGTCCGATACAGGCGAATCAGACCCTACTGGAAGCTCCTGTACCGGTACCAATGCCGTCAGCTCGCCGTCGAAAAATGGCACATAGGAAATCAACGTTACCGGAAGAAGACAAAGCTCGCATAAAGGCAGATCTGAATAGTCGACTTCGTATGCAACTTACCGGTCATCTGCCAAGGGGAGTGCATCCACTGTTGGATCAGCTGCTCACCATAAATGAGACAATGATGTCCTTTATAAAGACAAATACTCGAACAATCGACGATATTCCAGAGGAGTTTGTTGCTTCAACAGCTGTCTCAGAATATATCGATGCGCTCGAAATCATTGAAGAGCAAATCGAATCGGAAGCAGGGCATCTGGATATTGCAAAAGAGGCTAAGGATACATTGACGTCTCCTCCAGAAACAGCGGATGATACACTGATCCGACTGACAGATCTCCAGCGAGCGCAAGTGGAGAAGTTGTATGAAGTGTTACTGAAAGAGTGGAATGACTTCACCGAATTCCTACGATCTACCAAGCTTGATTTATTGCGAGTGGAATCGGATCTTGTAACCACTGAAGAAGATGCAAGTAAATTTCAGCATGAGGCCAACATTGTTTCCGATGTGATTGATCAACTGGAGGAATCCTTACGTAATGTACCACCAAAGACAGACGATAACAATCCATTACACCCGCTGGACGGGACACAGGAAATCGCAGAATTATTTGAAAGAGATGTTGTACAGGCTAAAGAAATGGTCGAATCATTTGATCGAACAACGTGGAAACAGTTCAAGTCTTTCGCGCGGCAGTTCTCTCCTGCTGTGTTACATGTCGTTTCTATTCAACATTCCGAGCTGCAAAGCAAATATGATGGCTTGATGATGTTAATGAAGGAAATCAGGAAAGCGAGCGTGAATTTCAGAAGTGCACTAGCGTTTGCTGTCGGTATACACTCCATAGACGAACAGTTGGAGGCTGTACAAGCGATCATGGATAGCAACGAAAAGGCAACCACAGATGATGCTATTCAGCACCTTGAAGACAGAGTTGCTGCTGTCCGTTCTAAAATCCATCGTCTGCAAGAGGAATATCATGATCTCCTCAGTCTAGAGGGAGAAACTGGTGCTCGATTTGTAGAAAGCTTCAAAAACATGGAAAAACGCTACGAAACAGTTCGTGATTGGGTTGACCAAGTTCGTGTCTGGTTTATTGAAGCAGAGCGTATTCGAGAATGGATCGAAAGTCGGATCAAGACAATCGAAGATCGTAACAAAGAACATACATTCGACCCTCTTAGTGCTATCGTTGATATCGCAGAGAAAGTAGCAAAACAGCTAGATGAAGAGCATAAGAGATTGAAGCGCAACATTGAACAGTTCAATGCTGATGATATGGCCCGCTTACGTTCACACGTCAAGACACTAACAATGGAAAAACGCGGACATGAGCTGAGCCCAGCTGATACTTCGACAATTGAAATTACGCTTACCACATTGAACTTGTTAAGCAAACTCATGAAGTTGATGGAAGCTCGCTCGCTGCTAGTGGATATGCTTACGCTACGCTTCAAGTGGGAAGGCTCATTTTCCAAAGCATCTGAGTGGATAGCAGACACTGATCAAGAAATTGATGTGTTCCTGCACAGCAAAGCACGATGGGTCCAAAAGATGGAATCAGAGGATAAGAAGTCTGTCGAAGACGTAATACAATCACTGGTCGCTTTGGAGAAGAAGATTGCTGCATTTGATCAAGAATTGTATTCGGAAGTGCTTGATGCCTACCAGGAAATGGAGGATCTAAATGAAATGAAGCTTCCAGAGCACTTGGAAACGCGTCAGACAAATTTCGAACAGTCATTTGAAGCTCTTATGAAGCGTTGCGCTTTCAGTCGAAAAGTGGTCGAGCAACGGCTGGCGATGACAGAAGCTGTATCACAGTTTATCCAGTTAAGAGACAAAGGTGAACGGTTGAAACAGACTATGATGGAAGCTGAAGGAAACGTGACCGAAAAGAACGATGAGGACTTGTACGGTGAACGTGTTCAAGAATTCAAAGAGCAATCTTCTCAGTTAATGACAGATGTAACAGCAAATATCCCGTACCCATCCTTGTCAGCAGATACAGCAGCTATGATTGAAAATGATGCAGCCAACGAATCCATCCGACATGCTATCAACTCTTATGGCATGGCTCTTGCTGTTATTGCTGAGACGCTTGAAGAACTCTTGGTATCACACCGGCAGACGCTGTCTCTCCAACAACGCGCAAGTTTAGCATATGATGAAGTGCTTCGAATGACAACATGGATGGACGAAAAGGCTCGAGCCATGACCAAGCAATTGGATGTGTTCGACGAAGAACGACTTGTTCTTGATGAAGAATCTATTAAGCGCTTAGAAAAAGAGCGGGAAAGCGTTGCGACAAGATTTAAGCAGATGAAAGATGGCGATCTAGCAAGACTACTGGAACAGGTCCGATTAATTGAAAGCGAAATCGATTCCACAAATGCAGTATCTCTTGATCGTGGTATGCTTGTCAGTGGAATTGAAAGTCTGGAGCATAGTCAAGAAAAATTAAAGAGAGTTCTTGAGCGACGAGTAGTGGAAATTGATATAATGACGAAATACCGTGCATGGGATCTGGAATACACTGCCATGCACCAAAAAGTAACGGTAGCTACTCGTGATATCTGGCAATTTATTGCAAACAAAGCTCAATACGATCCGATCCGTGAGAATGTCGAAATCCCGGTGTTATCTGAAGAGGCAAACTATGCAAAGGCATTGCAGCACCTAGAAATTCAAGAGAGTGATTATCGAGCCGTGGACCATTGCTACGATGAACTTGTTAAAGCGTACAGTACGCTTGACAGTCGCGCTGACGTTGTACCATCACTTGTTACGACCAAACACACCGAGCTGAAAAAGAGTGGAGCAGATATTCATCAACTTTGCCATTATGCTTCCGAACTTTTGACACAGAGAACAAATGTGCTCAGATTCTTATCGCAATCGCAAAGTGTGGAGAAAGAAGGCGAAACTATTCGTGATGAACTAACAAAAGTTCAAAGAGATGCCAATAACGACAGAAAATCGTTGGATGATCGCTTCACAGCGTTTAAATCGCAGGTTAATGAGGTGTGCAATGAATATGGCAATGCTGTACCTTATCCTGTTTGCGGCAATTTGACGTGTCAAGAACAGCCTGAACAAGTTGGTTGCAACGCACAGATTAAGGCGCTAATCGATCGCAGAATGGATGAACTACGGGTGCTTGAAGAAGCGATAGAAAGATCATACAGCAGCTACATGGATACCAATCAGAGGAAGGATCTTATCAATCAGTGTGAAACTGAAGCTGTTCTGCTGCAAAAGTGGATAGACGAGCGGTTTGAAATAATGAAACTGCTTCATATCAATGTGGCTTCCGAAAGTTTCGCAGCTATTTCCGATCATCATCTTTTGGACCTTCAAAAAGAGCAAACACGTATGACTACAGAATTGGAAGAATTTGAGTCCATCAAAGTTCAGAAGTTGCGAGAAGATGTCACCAAAATCAAAGCAAAGCTGGGACAATGGTCATCGTCAATTGACATATCTGCAGCCGAAAAAGGTTTGGAAAGAGTGCTGATCAACTTGGAACGCTTGAAGAAGATTGTGCATGATCAATCTTTGTCTCTTGATGCAGCTAACAAGAGAACTGTTTGGGAGAACGAAATTTCATGCGGCATGACTTGTCTGGAAGAGATGAATGATGTCTTGCGGGAATTTACGACCAGGAAAAACAAGGCATTCTCGCAAGCTAATTTGTCGGAGGAGGCTCTTGGCATTTTGCTCGACGATCTCAGTGAGCTTGATAGAGAACACATAGAATTCACAAGGCTTAATATGGGCGCCATTAAAAATCGCTACCTTGATTTGATCGAATCCTTTTCTAAGCTATCACGACCCATTGCCACACCGGAGCACATGGAAGCACGAATGGAATCACTCACTCAATCTCATTCAAGACTGCAAGAAAACATCTCTGCACGATCCAAAGAGCTCAGCTTGATAAAACATAAGTTTCAGTGGGAAGTGGCAATCCAGGATGCAGTAGCAGCATTGTCCTCGCAAGATAGTCGAATTGATGAGTTTGTGAAGATCAAGGCCAGATGGAGCCCAGATGTTGAAATGAAAGATAATGATGCACAACAACTTCGAGACGAATGCGCATTGTTAATTGATGCATATACCGCCTATATGGAAGGGACGGCAAAGAGAATTAAAAACGAGTATCAGAATATACGGGATGCTTTATCAGGATATGGCATGCACTCAATACTGGAAACACTTTCCAAACAACTGCAGGATCTTTCAAACGCTGAGTTGCGAATCCAAGAATACTTGGAATATGCGGACAATGTGGTAACCCAACGCTGCTCAGTATCTGCCTTTATTTTGAGAACAGACGAACTGGAACGGTTGGCTGAAGCAATCCGTGACGAATTCTTAACGTCAAAAGAGAATCTGGAGGGTCAGGCAGAACAGCTATTGAAGTTTAAGGCAGGTGTTGATGATGTACGGGATCTCGGTAATGCTGTCCCATATCCTGTTCGATCAGCAGAAGGCATATCTATGCAAGCTAAAGTTAAAGATGACTCGACAAACTCTGTCATCCGAGACACTATTGATATGTGCAATACAAAGTTAGCTGAATACTCGAGCAGTCTACAACAATTATTGGAATCGAAGGAATCGATAACTCGTCGTCAAATGATGCTTCAATCGTACCACACACACGCGGATGCGTGCGATGCTTGGATCGGATCACGAAAAGAAAAATTGCGCCAAAACGCCGAAATGTTGGGTTCCATACAATCATTGGATATCACAAGGCTGAAGGATGCTGTCAGTGGAACTGACAGTATTGAGACTGCTATGCGAGCTCGATTCAACATATATATTTCGCTTCAAATTACTTATGACAAGTGCGAATCAGCGTTTAGCGATAATACGGTGATCGATGAAGAACAAGGTCTCGTTCACGAGTTCACAGAAGTTGTTGCAACTCAGAAACGCATTGCACAGGAATGGAACGATTTGTTGGAGGAGGCAGGCAGAGTGTCCCGGGCATTGTCTGCTCTTTTGGTACCTGCTGAATGCGTGACGAAGATTCAAAAGTTGCTAGCAGCGTTTCAAGGGATTCAAGCGCAGGTCGACGTAGCGGATGCATCAGCTATAACTGACGATCAGATTCTGACATGGCAAAAAGAGATCGATCGCTTGGAGACAAAGGAGTATAATGGACTGCAGTCAGAGGTGACAACGAGCCTGCAGGCGCTAAGCCCGAATATGATAGCGGATGCTATGTCAGAATTGGATCAGATTGGCGATATCATACCATGTATACGTACATCATTAACGCAACTGTATGATACTGTGAATCTCAATCGTTTACGAAAGACGTACCTAGAAAGCTCTGTGGTTGCCATCAAAGCAATTGATAGGCTGCACTCAAGCTTTGCTGATATACGTCAAAGATTTGATCCTGTTTCAAGTGAATCGCCAGAGGCTCGTGCAATGCAGCATCAAAAACTCATAGCTGCTCACAGGGCAGTAAAGAAACAGATGAGCGACGGTAAAGAGACATATAGCGATCTTTGTTCCTACTACGATTTCACCCAAGTGCATGGCAAAGACAGTGATATAGATCAGACTCATGCTGATATCCAGAAACGGTGGAAGGAACTTGAGGCGGAAGGAACGAGTCTTTCCGGTTTCGTTTTCAGAGCAGCCAAATGGGTGGATTGCTACGAGATTCTAGATAATATCCAGGCTGAATTGTCATTGATTGAGAGCGATATGCAAAAGCTAAACGGGACACGCGTTGTCAATAATGGGCCGCTGGATGATATTGAAAAGAAGCTTCGAAAGATATCTTTCGCTCTGGACGAAGTAGATGCAGCCACTAACAGTGATGACATGATAGCCGACCAGTGCAATCAAACATCCTTCTCTAAACAACGTTCATGCACCGTTTCTCTTTTGGAAGAGCAGCAATCAGCGTTAGGTGTCCACAGACAAAATTTGGAGAGGATAACGCTAGCACAGTCCTATAGTACGGAGACCAAGCGACTTTGTGGCGTTTGTGAAGAACAGTTGACCTTTATCAGACAACAAGCCATATCTAATCCGGATCTGGCTGGTAAAAAGGCTGATGCCATCAAAAATATCGTAAAGGCTTATGGAGCAGCCGTTGCCAACACGCGCGACGTGTATCGAAGATGCAAGGACGAATTTGATGGAACCTTAAACGAACAAGCTGATAAACTTACCAACGTTCTGAATCACCCTAAAATGGAGGTAGATAGAATAAGGCGTCCGTTGGAAAAGCTTCTTGGCGATCTGGATACAGCGATCACAACAGAAGATGAGTACTTGAAAACATTGAGAGCCGTCATCCGACACGCCCAGTTGGAATCTCACGCCAATAGAGCACTCAACGACTTTAAGGTACTAGTCACTCGCTATTCTAAGAGCACAATGACTCGCAGCAAATCCAATCTATTGCCTGATCTCTCCGAGTTTCGCCGCCGTTACGATTCTGTTGAAGAATCGCTGAATAATTTCTATGCTATGGGCAATGAATTGAAAGGCAATTTGCAAAAGTCTGTAGGTGTAGCACGCATGGCAACAGTAACTAGAACGGTGGATCGTCGTCATGACACTGTCAAACAAAGATGGACCGAGATCAAGGTGGTTGCAGATGAAACCAAAGCTCGTCTTGAAGAGTTACAAAAACGCTTGACTGCGACAACCAAGCTTTCGGATGTGCTATGGTTTGTCGGCGACATGAAAGACCGAGTAAATGCATTCCAGTTTACGGGGAAGAGTTTTGCAGTTGAAGAGCAAGAATTGAAGGAGCTTAAAGAAGAGATCGAGACGACTTTGGTTAAGAAGACAAAGGAGGTCGATGCTATCCTGGTGGATGTGCCCGATCAGGATGGTAGCTTGAAAAAGCAGCGTACACAACTTTCCGCTGTGATCGAAGAACTGCATCAACTTGTTCAGACGAAAGAACAGCTAGCGTACACAGAAGGCAATATCACGGAATTTTTGGGTCTTGTGGACGAGGTGGATAGCCAGATCAACCAGATGGCAACAACTATCGAAAAGTCTGCCCCTCACCATGCAGCTATTGTGAATAATCGTTTCAACAAAGCAGATTTACAGGCCATGCTTAAGGCGCTTATTGCAACGTACAAAGACAATGAGCCCAAGATCAACGACTTGCTGGACAAGGCGAAGCTGGAGGCTCAGAAGCAGTTTTTGGATGATAATGAAAGAGTGGCTAACCGACTTGCAAAGACAGTGGATCGATGGAATAAGATCCAGACGGCTGCTATTGCACGAGAAAAAGAATTGCAACTGTGTATCAAGAAGCTCAACCATGAATTCTTTACCAAACTCGCCATGGCGAAATCTTCCACTCCACGAATCCGAACCGCCAACAAATCCACCACGCCGACTACAGTATCACCACCTAAACGTCCTTCTATCTATCGCCAGGCAGTGGCTTCCCCACTTGGTTCTCGACGATCGAGCGTCAAATCAGCTTCATCGGTCACTGACAACCGAGCTGCAACTGCAGCAACTGCTAATGTACGTCGCTCCAAGACACCTACCTTGTTTTCTTCCAAGCCAGTGAGCGCATACGTCCCCGACCCGAAAAATGAGCTTGACGTGCAACTTAGTCGGATTGTGAATGAGAGTCCCTTCCGGATGAAAGTAAAGATGGTTCCGAACGAAGCAGGCAAATACTGGTTTGGCGACGAGCATCCGCGCTTGGTCTATTGCCGTATATTACCTAGCAAAGTGGTTATGGTCCGAGTAGGCGGAGGATGGGTTGAATTAGCAAGGTAAGATAAAGAATACGGGTGAGAAGTTTTGGCTCAGCCATTTAACATGATATCCTCTCTTCATAGGTTCCTCAGAGATCATGGAGGCGAGAATTCAGATTCTTCAGAGAGTACTTCCGGACGAAGTAGTCGTAATGCTAACTATGATAATCAAGAGCTTTCCCATGCTTTCAGCCGCTCTCGAGCATCCAGTGGTTATATGGATGGTGATCATTTTGTACAGACGGATTCAGAAGGCAAACAAATTGCTATGAAAATGGTCAAAGCTGGCAATAATGCTAAAGTACCATCCCGGAAAAAGTCATCATAAAAGATCCTTTGTGTCTTGCATTTTTTTTCTTTTGTATCTCCTTTTATTTAGTCCTCCATACCATATCTACTTTTGCATCTATTCATAAGTCTCTAGACAACATTTGGTTTCTTTTTCTTCGTCTTCCATTGTCATTCTTTAAAGTAAAGGAATATATTGATAATCACATGCTTAAATCAGATTATACCGTGCGTTTAACTGATGCCAAACTGGTCTTTGCTCGAATTTCATGATCAGGTGGGATAACAAAGATACTATCATCATCTCCATCCTGTCAAACATAGGCAGACCGCCAGTATTCCAATTCTGTCTATGCATGATCCTAACAAACACAAACAAAAAAAAAGAAAAAGGAGACAAAGACAAGTATGACGGATTGGTAAACAAAAAGGATCGATACGGCTGTTTCATGTTTTGCGTTGTTTTGCTGTTAAAGTAGAGCCTATTCAGGTTATACATATCCTAAAATCAGAAGCAATCCGTATTCAGTCATGGTTCCAACGCAACGGAACCAATCATGTTTTGCTCTTTCTGTGCTTCATTTTCTCTTTTAGCTCCCCTTGTTCATGGCTTGTTCAATCCAAACAAAAAAAAAGTCCACCGTTACCAGACGGTTACATCATGAACAACGTTACTTTAATTTCATGAAGAGAAGATAAATTTACCTTAAAACTTTTGCCTGTACGAAATCACCCTCTCAATAGTAGCAGCATCCCCGAAGCACATGCTCATAGCTCCTACCTGCAGCTCGCATGCGCCTTGCTTGACTCTCTAGTTTATGTTGTCTGCAAATCGCTAAAGCAAGTCCTAAATACATATCGAAATAGCGTAGAAGAATATTCCAATAGAAATATACCTCTAGTTCCCTATCACTTATCAATGTCATACCTATAAGGAAAAAAATGGTAGAAACTTTGTGAATCGGTTAGCTTTTCAGAAAAGGAGACGGGACATAAAAAAAAAAGAAGGAAAAGGAAAAATTGTCCACCCCATTTTGAAGCCGAGATGTTTCGGATCCCTCACTCTCTCAAATTCGCTTTTATCCATCATTGCCAGAGAATATGCAACTAGAAGTGTATCTATCCGATAAAAACAAAATGATCAGTAAATAAAACAAGAGAGCATTTCGACGTCATGCTTTCAAAAAGATGCCCTTGTGCTTTTTTCTTGTTCTTGCACGGTGCTGTATCATTTAGTGACAACTGGTTAGTCATTTTGTTACCAGAAAAGAGGGTATGCTCGTGGTAGTGCAATATTCTGTTTCCCATGCAATGTTATGACTTGGACAGAGACTGGGTGCTACGAGGAAGAGTTATCTAGTTGCTCCCAGAAGAGGATAGAGTGCAATTAGTTTGACCAAGCCCGTTTCACTTGCTTTGCATTTTTCTCTGAAAACGACGACAGAAAAGAAGATTCCCTAATGGATCACATTCGGTGAACAGTTCCATGAGGGTTTGCTCATTTTTCTTTTTGAATCTTTGCTTTGCGAAAGCGGAGGAGGCTCGGTTACACTCATGTAACCAGCGTGAGGTGCTTCAGTAAAAGCGGGGTAACATAGCACAACGTTATTCCAACATTCCGCGTTGGACACTTTAGGGTATGCAACTTTAAATTACAGGCCTGCTAATTTTTTTTTTTTTGATTAAGTGGGGAAACAGATTCACGATACGCTGCGGCTTGACTTTTTTGTGTGGTCTATAGTGTGGTCTAAAGAAAGTAAAATGCTATAGGCAGACTTTTCTTGTGTGTACAAAATTGGGTAAGAGGTTACTCGTATTTTTTCTAGTGTGAAAATCTTCTTTCTCAACATAGATTTAAGATTAAAAAGTAGTTTTTATCTCGAGATATCGTAATTTAATAACAGTATTCCCACCAATTGAAATAAGTTGTGTCTCTTTTCTTTTTTGCTGGGACCCTTCTATTTTCACGCGCCACAGTAATACTCCGTCACTTTCTTTTCTTTTTATGATTCTTACCTTTAAGACCATTTATTTGTGGATGCTTCGTCAGCATCAGTTGTCACACATTGCGGAGGTTTGTCTTTTGTTGATCTAGTCGGTTTTTGGGCCTGTCCCGTTATCTGGAATTTCTATCAATGGCACTGACCCTCCCCTCCCCAATCTGGAGGTTGTCATACGAATTACCAATTCTGCTTGGGTTACAGCTAGTGGATGATGAAGGCCTTTTTTTTATGGTACAGGTTTGCAGACAGATTTAAGCAATTTAACAAAGAAAAACTATTACAAGAAAAGAGGAAAAAAGGTCAAAATGGATTGCGACGTGATCATAGCGGTAACATAACTGGACGGGGGCTTAGTGTAGTTCAAAACAAAACATGACAGCGCAAAAGAAAAAGAAAATAAAGTTTGCATGAAAGCGAGCAAGGAAGGGATAGGGAGAGCGGAGAATCTGGCCATATACAGTGCATACTGAGACAACAAAAATGAGGAGGAGGAATAGGGAAGGTAGCAATGGAACAGGGGATGAAACAGAAAGGAATGCTAGAAGCTATAGAACATGCCTGTTCGGTAGACCACACCATCTCCTCGAACTAACAATATTGGAATCTTTCTTCGCATGCCATCTTCCTCTAACATCAAAGTTGGGCTGTTCATCAATTCATGAACATTAGGAATAGTGCAGACCAAGGATTCACGGGATTTACACTCGGTATGATGGGCTCGGATATCACCAAACCACACTGCTAGATCGCGTGTCAAATTTTCGCCCGAAACGGTCAGCGTTGCTGCAGTAGCTGTACCACCGCCAGCGGCGCACAGCTGCGATACTGTAGGAAACGGGGCGACAGGGGCTGATAGTGATGCGTCCTCTTTGAAAGATGAGTTAAATTCGTTACTGTCCGGAGGAATCCAAAACGTATATGATGCACAGTCAGTGCCGACTATAGTCCACACAGCAGCGTCTGATACGTCTTCTGTCCAGCATGCTCCATCAGAATGCCCTGCTTCAGAGCTGCTACTGGTGCTACTCGTACTGCCCCGTCGATCTGAGACGGAACTTCGGCGACGTTCAAGACATACATCATTAAGCGAATTGACGCGGCGGCGATTTTTGGTCATAGCAGACACTCTAGGCGGAAGCGACATGTGTTTGGCTATATCACACGAGACGCGTCGCTTGCGGATGACCTTGCCTTCTTGAGATACCACTGAAATGAGATCAGATGATAAAAAGTTGTTATTCAGCTGATCATTCCACGGCGACAAGGGCGGCATCGTTTGATCAGCAGTAACATTGGAGACAGAGTGTCTGCGAGTAGATATAAAAGTACGAGGACCTGTTGTCCTGTACATACCGATAATATCGTTCAAACAGGCTAAATAAGTAGCTGGTTGAGAAGAGTGTGGTAACGTCCAATGCTGGTTTGGCATCATCATATTGTTGCCTGATAAATGGTGATAATTGCTTTGAGCTAGCGAAGGATCTTGTACGATCTGGAATGCTACTTTGTGCAGTTGCGACACGGGATCGCCTAAGGATTCATCGCCATATTCTCCGCCGGCTAAGGTATCGACATGATTACCTCCCAAGGCCATGCTGCCCTTGTCAATTTTTCGAATCACCATGACAGGACTAACGAGGCCAGTGCTGACGCATTGGAGAACCACCGGTTGGTTATAGTGAATGGCTACGGGATGGGTGGTGACGGTCTGCATAGCAATGGCTGGTGGAGGCGGGAAATGAGGGTTGATGGGATTTACCCGGGAAGTGCTGGTATCCGGTGCGCGCGATATATCGACAATCCAGATGACAAACGGGTCCCACGAACCTGTTCTGGCGACAAAACAGGTACCTGTATTGTTACTATTGCTATTATCGTTGCCTTTAGTCGCCTGGCTATTTTGACCATTAAACACGCCAAGATATTTTGTTGATACTGTCTGCGACCGAATACGATTGAATAAGGAGATCGTCGTACCGTGGTGAATACAGACTTTTTTTACCATAATATACAAGCGTTACAATCTAATTGAAAATATTGGAACAATCTAAACTTACGTTCGATGTTCTTAACACTCTGGCGCTTTTTGCTAGGTTTGCTAATGACCTTGATACCCTTGCTAGCCAACGTTCCGAAATGAACACCGTTTCCAAGTTGGACATTGACCAGTACTTCAACTCTTTTTCTTTTATCGTCCGCGTCGTTAATATGGAGTTGTTTCGAAACACATTTGCCCACGACGTTGCTGTCGCCCATCATGGCTGCATGGTTCGATGCTGAAGAATCCAGAATGGAACCAGATGATGTGTACCACTCAAGGGCACCAGTCTGATTGGTCGCTTCACCGGATATATGAATCGTCAGTTTAGGAGCACTTAGGCTGCCAGGTTTCGAAAGTTCATTAGATGCACTTTTTGTCCACCATGATGAGCCCATAAGCATGGTAGAAGGCGGCGGACATAAAAATCTAGTTTTAAGGAGTGAATATGTATGGTTTAATTTTTTTGCGGCTAAATCCAGTTTTACCTTTTCTCGGTGCCATAGCTTTTTTGTGCGACTTTACTGGTCAGTATCATCACGGTACGTTCACCTGCGCGTACAGGATCTTCGGCAAGAAGGTATTGTTGAATTAATGGCTGCAATTTGGAAGCAGAATGAACACCTTGGGAGATATGTGCATTAGCAAACTGTTTGTTGTGACCCCATATGTCCTGAGATGCATCTTCTTCGTCTTCTTCTTCGGGAATTGTTGCCTGAAGGGAATCAAACGTGCAAGATTGCATTGGTGTAATCGGTGGTGAGGGAGAGGATGAGGATGCAGTGTTCGATGAGGGCGAATGAGGAAAGGGAGAACCTGATTGACTTGAGTGTCGGCGTCTGGTCCGAGTACTGGGATCCATCAGCCAAGTGGCCATTGATTGCTTATCGTTTGATATGACAGACGGAGTTATTGTCGTTGATGGGTTAGCTGGATGGTTGAGTAACGGCATCATGTCATCATGGAGTGTCTGAAGGCTGTTATTTCCAGGGTTATGCGTTAGGCAGTCGGGAAAAGAGGTATTGTTGGTGATATCCATGTGTAGAGACCGTGTATCGTTTTCATCTTCTCCATTGAGCGATTTTAGGAAACTTGGTGAGAAAAAGAATGGTCCTGTAGGAGAGGAGGGTCCTTGAGGCAGAGAAGTGAGGGTTCGACGACGAGGATGATATGATTCATTTTCGATAGAGGGAGTCCATGATGAGCCCAGCAACTGCTGAAGTTCAGCATCCCATGAATGCACATCGAATTCTTGTTTTACTCCAGCAAAAGAATGATGGTCCAATTCGGTTACAGCCACTGAATGACGACGAGAAGCAGTCCCTGGCCGGGAGTAATGCATTTGTTCATCGAATGAAGTGGGTACATGACAAAAGGAATTGGTGAAGGAGTTGGTAGCAAATTCAGTCTGCTGATCCAACGCGGGAAAGGCCGAATCAAAATTGAAAGACATGGTTTCTGTCAATGAATCAGTGACCTGTTGACACATCAAAGGAGAAGTGGGAGGTGATGGATTCACAAAGTCAGAACGACCATTGCTACATTCTGGTTTTCTTTTGCGTGAGACAGGCTTGTCGTCAGTGCAGTGAAGGGATGCTTCAACGGATGTGGACATCGCTTAACCAAAATAACGAAAAAAAAACAACAACAAAAGGGGTGTGGGGAAATAGTTGGATCGCCAGCGATTATCTTCTTTTCTCTTTTCTTCTTTTTTTTTATATATGAAAATATAAAACAGACACCAAGAAAGGGAAAAAAAAGAGGTAAAAGATAGAAGAAAGAAAGGAGAAAACAGAAAGCAAAGAAGAGGCGAAGCGTCTTGTTCTCTTTAATCCTAACAAAGAGTGACACAAAGCCCACACCACTCGCATTGGCGAGTTGAATTTAAAAAAGTTAAGTTTAAAGCACCGATTGGTTGAACCCAACTGCCCCCACACACAAACTTCCATTTCTTTTTTTTTTCTCTCTTTTGACCCCTCAAACCAAACCTTGAACCCCTTTTCTGTACTAGCCTGTATTTGTCTCTCTCTTTGATTTGGATTATTTTTCAATGTAGGTGTCAAAATGTGTGTCATCGTTATTTGACGAAAAATAGAATCAAAAGATGTGTAACAAGATGGAACTATGCAAATGATAATACCCAATCCAAGTCCAAGAACATCAAGAGTTCCACATGATACCATTTCTTTCCAGCTGATAACACATTTGGAATCCCGACATATCCCCCACTTTTTTTTCCTTTTCAGCCCTTTTCCCTTTGGGTCCTTTTCTTACTGGCAAAACCAAGATAGGGACTCTTTCGGTTTTCTTATCCATTTTCATTCTGTGAATCTTAAATCCAACCCCAAAGAACCATACTGACTTTATCATTCATCCATGTATTAATATATACATATCTTTACTTAATTATCCTTTGCGTTGCATCCATGTTGCCCTCTTTTGGTTTTGCATGATGTTTCAACCAACTGCGCAAAAAAAAAAAAAGGAAAGCAAAAAACAGCCGTAAGGAGAACCGATATCACTTTACAGCCAAGCTATAAAAAATACAAACTCTAAAAAGTAAGAGAATGGAAAAAAGAGAAAGCATTCTTTGCGTCAGATTGCATGAGACGATCTTCTACCTACAACCCTTTTTTCTTTTTTGGCGCGTCAAAAAAAAAAAATGATGTCTTTGACCCCTTGTGACTCGCAAAGGGAAGTGTGTTCTTTTCATACAGTTCATGGCGGACGGTTTATGCGAAGACTGCTTCAAAGCACTAGGCGCCTTTGATTACAATGCAGCTAACAAACTAATACCTTATGTCATGAGAGTAAGCTTTAAGCAGCAGATTCACTGCCCTATTCAGACAGGATCCTAGAGCTACCAATCGCTCGGTAACATTCTCATCAAACTAGCTAATTGCGAGAGTTCTTACGCGCAACTGTCATTCATGAAACCTAGACGTTTCATGAGAAAAGATACAGTATGTTACGATATGAGGAAATACCGTGCATCGACTAACGTATTGTCTACAGTCCTTAAATTCGATGTATTCCTCTTTGATAGATGACGTATCAAAGGAGATTTCTATGCTGGAAAGCAATGCATCGAATATCGGTCAAGATAATTCTACACTAGTAAATGTACTGGCAGCCCTTATTGAATTGGCCAAAATCAGGTTAAGTTTGATCAATATGTAAGTCAACTAAAAGCACTACGAGGGACAAAAGGAGAAAGCTTGACGCATGCGCAACATTTTTGCATTTTGGGGCAGTTACCAATCGATAGCGATGCAATCATCCGAAAACACCACGAACGATCTCATGATACTGTTGAAAGCATGTGAGAAAGCACAGCTAGACAAACGTCTCAACTTGCTAGGTGTTGGCGTTCAGAAAGAGATCAACATTTTATCCTTGCTCTTAAAAGCGCGGGAAGCTGTTACGAACTATGCATTCCAGGATTCATGCATTGCATTGTTTATATGCAAACAAGACTTGACGGAATGGAAAAGACTATGCCAGGCGCAAGATTTTCCAAAGGTAAAATTTTTTATACTTAAAACAGAACCGAAGAAGGTTGAGAGGAATGCAGTCTCGAACGACAATTTAGAAATCATCCGCTCGAAGTGAGGAAGTAAGAGAAAGTTCAACTTGGCGATTTTCGCTGTTTGGAAGCTCCTCGGAAGTAAGTTAAAATTTTAGTCTCGGATGCGAAAATTAAGTTACGTAAGAATCAGAGGCAAGGAGATACTTGGCCACACACCATGAAGTGGCAAGTGAAATACCTCGATAATCTCACGGCTAGAATGACCCTCTATTTCAACACAATCTTACTAGCGAAAGAAGCGATCGTAAACGAAGATGATCCTGAAAAGGCGTTGTGGAAAGGAATTAAAATAGATTATCATGATCAGTATGTTACTTCGTTGGTATGTCCCCCACACATTCATCCTTTTTTTCCTCTTCTCTTTTCGCCTGGCTAGAATTTGCACCTTTAAGAGACGGTTCGGTGCGCACAGTATAGGATTAGTATACGAAGTGACAGCAGCAGTTCCGTTTCATCCGCAAGGTTACATCTGCTCTAATGCATCTTATGAAGCTCCGCAAGGGCTCCATTCATTTCCTTTCATCTATTGCCATCCTAACGTAAGACATCCAAAGCAAAACTGTTATTCTGCCTATTTGCTAACTGTGAAGAAAGCAACCTCCTAGAGAACATTTACCTAATATCATCTCGATGATTCAAGGATGCAGAAACAAGCTCGCTGACCCTAAAGGACGCCCGGTTTATTTTTTCGATAACAAAATAGCGAGCACATATTATCTGATGCGGATCGATGACCACGTAGTTATGGTTATTATTTATTTGGATCGTCATGTGCATTGTGAACCAATTACGGCCGAGTTCATGACGGAAATCGTTACTTCACTGCGTGGCTCCTCTGTCATTGGTGAATTAGTTAAATCAGATTAATTATTATTGTATTTTTCTAGCCTCCTTGTTTGTGTCTCGTTTATAAAAAAAATTGTGTATAGTACTGTTAGCAGCCTGTCAAATTCTCTCTTACAGCGAGATGCTTTTTCAGAAACGCCTTAAAATACGTACATGCCAAATGTTAGTAGTCTGTGATGAAATTCTGTTGTATTGAATATTGTGTGGCATTTGTTGTAAATATAACTGTTCTCTTAAAGAATTCAAAGAAAAATATTCAAAGGTTTAAATAGCGAAGTACGCCAGACTCATCCTGCTACAACCTCGCCTTTACACTATCAATCATCTTTGAGCATGCGTTTGACCCTTGCTGCGATTGCTACCGCTGCCTTAGCCCAATCTGCTTTGGCCGCACCGGCACCCAATAGCCAGTCTGTCAGCCAAATGGCCATGCCCTCTGCCACGGCGTCTTACTCCGCACGTTCATCCTACATGAACGAGAAACGCGATGTGGTCAGCTTCTTCAAAAATATCATTTACCGTCCCGCTGTCTCTGAAAGCGCCAGTGCTTCCGCCAGTGCTTCTGCGACTCCTTCTGCGTCGTTGTCTTTGCGCAAACGTAGCGTTCCCGTATCTGCATCTGCCCCCTCCTCCGCCACCGGTATTGCTGCTGCTGTAGCCGCCGCACTTGATAACCGACGTAAAGTGAACACCGAATTGGATGCATACTTACATGAAAATCCAGAAACAGCCGACGACATTGCAAAGGAGGTTGTGATCCTGCGAGATCATCTTTCCAGCGCCTACAGCACACCTGCATCCAGCGCCGCAGTTCCACAAGCATCGGCTGCAGTACACCATGACAAGCGCGCCAAGGTTTCTAGCCCCGTTCCTGCACCAACGGCTGTCGTTTCTGCGCGTGCTTCAGAAGCTTCCGGTATGCAATCGGTTGTTTCGGCCGCCCTCGAGAATCGACGCAAGGCTAACGGAGAACTCGACGCGTACCTGAATGCCAACCCTGACCTTCCACAACAACTCTCCAGAGAGATGCTTATTCTGAAGGACCACCTTCAATCTGCCTACGGTATTTCGTCCATCGACGTCCCTAAACCACCACCCACTCCTGCTGCCATGCCACCCCAGAAGCGTGCTGTTCCCTCTGCTTCTGTTGCCGCTGCTCCTGCTGCCGTATCCTCATCCTCCACTTTGAATGATGCCGTAGCCGCTGCACTTGAGGCACGTCGCAAGTCCAACCCTGAATTGGATGCCTATCTCAAGCAAAATCCCGATGCACCATCCAAGCTTTCCAAAGAAGTGGCTGGTTTCAAAGAGCATCTTGCCTCCGTTCTTAGTTCACCCGCCATGTCCCAGATAGCAGCACCTACCCATATCATGCGCCATCAACGACGTGCACAATCTTCGTCTGCCTCCGCCTCTGCCTCTGTCTCCGTTGCCGCCTCGATGCCCTCCTCCGCTGTACGTGCTGCATCCGCATCTATGCCTGCCGAACCCGAAGATGGAAGCGAGGATGCTGCTTTCAATGAGAGTGATTTCTGGCTTGATGATGAAATGATCGAGGGCGAATGGAAGGGCTATAACTGGTTCCAATAGAGCTAAAACAACAAAAGAAGAGTAAGAGAACAAGGAGCTATGCTTTATATGTATGAAAATAGCTAGAGTTTTGGTGAAGGATTTACAACATGGATGCCATCAATACACTGCCCAAGGAAATTTGTTTTAACATTTTACACATCTCATTAACCCCTCTAAATTTCCTTGCGTTTGTTTTCTGTTTCCTTCAATAAACTCGCTTTATTATCATTGGCAAATGCTTCTTATAGAACTTGCAAACATAGTGTTGGGGTTTCACGACCATTATCTTCTGTGTTCGCATGGAAGGAATCTTCGAGATATTTTACTAATCCTTCTTGCTAATTGTGTGTCGTGAACTCTTCAGTTAACTCTTGTTGATGTTAGATGTGTTCCCTACAGTGACATACAAGGTGGAACAAGTTTTTTTTAAGCATCGAGCACAATCGGTTGCCCTCATGCTTCCAATTCTATTCTATTCAAGCAAAGCTATGTATCACACCTTACATTAACAGACAACGAAGTAGAGGAAGGGCGCACATAGCGTTTAATTCATATAATTTCAAACTGCAAAGTGACGGAAGGAATGCTGTCCGAATTCGGAAAATATCTCATATGCAGAATGATATGGGAAGTCTAGAGCTATGTTCAGTTTTAAGATGGCTGATATGAGTAATAGCAGTAGAGATAGTGGGTTTGTCATTGTAAGATTTAGATGAAAAGTGCATTAATTTTTGTGTTGTATAAACTATAAGAATGCTAATGAGAAAAATGCATGAAAAAATAAAGCTGATTAGTTCAATGTCTGGAGCTATGTAAAGAAGAAAGGAAAGATAAGTTAATAAGCAAATTTGAACGCTATTGATAATTACCAATGTGAGTATGGTATCTATCGAATGTGAGATTCTGTCGTTCTCCAGGACAAATGAAAAACGGATGTACCGAGATTTGTCAATGACAAAGGCGGACCTAAAAGTAATAAATACGAATAAATTGTATTTCTTTTTTCTGAAGGCGGTTATTTACCTCTTGGCTACACCTGATGCAGGATCAAGGACATTAAAATACCTTGTAACTGATCGGGTCGTATCCGCCACTAAAAGCAAGGTGTCAATACCAGACATGCCTTATTTCTTATTACGGGGTTTTCCTTACATAACGGGAAGTTGGGTGGCTGTTCCAAGCCATCGGGAGAACCCCGAGTTGCAAAAGCCTGGTGTACCACTTCCGTGTCTGTCGACATAGCCAACGGAAGTGTGCCGAGAGCTTCGAAACGCTGGTAATTAGCACTGTAAAAATACGAATTGAGCAATCATCATAAAGATAACAATGTTTTTCATCCATCTTACTCGATCAAAGAAAGATCGGCACGGGCCATAGCTGTGCTACGAGTTTCAAAAAAAAATCGGAACTGTTAGTAACGAACCATGAAGAAAAAGAGGGAAATTGAGGGCTTTTTACGTACAAATCGCATCCGTAAAAAAATAAAACTACAGCCTTGAAATTGGCTAAGACCGATGACAGTTGTATTCGCATGATCTGGTTCTTGTAAACTGCTGCATTATTAAAATCGGTTGCTAACATCATGGAGGGATTGGTTGGCGGGTTGATCATGATCAACTGATCGCCTTCTTTCTGGTCTTCAACGCGACGGCGCTTCCGTCTGATTTCCTCTGACAGATCGGCGGCTGTTGTTACCAACATGATGGGGGTTGCAAAAAGGGATCTGTGAGAGAGGCTCCCAAGAAAGCTGAGATGCGGGGCCCCAAAAACGCCAAACATTGATCGGGGAGCAATCCGTTAATACCGACTGATAAATCCCTTCATTGAACTTTCTAATGAGTGATAGCGCATTGCTATGCATTCAGAGCCATGCAATTCCGGAAACTCATTTATCATTGGACATCATAAGGTATCCTCGGAAAAGAAAGAGCTGAATCGCCACACAGGTGGGAAAGTAAGTTTACACTTAATCATTTACTCCAATAGCGTATAAAAAACCATTTATCATCGTTAAATCTAGTCATAGGAAATCAAAACTACACGTGTTACAGGACATTGGTATATTGGCGATGCGCGCTTTATTCCCCAATTCGCACCTTTTTTTTCTTTTAACCTCCTTAAACAAGCCACAGTTACCAACTGTGACTACTTTGCATTATTGAACCTGTGGCGAGTGAGGGCATGAAAAAAAGGCAACCGAAGCAGACCAAGGTAAGAATTTCTTTTTTAAGGTTTCTGCGCTGAAACAATCCGATCGCCATGGTTTTGCCAGTAACTACTGCCAACAATGTCAAAGTATACACAGTATCTGGAGGACTTGGATCCCGATCCATTCCTGATTGGCTGGCTCGCAAGAAGAAGAAGGCTTTAAAGAAAGATTTCGGTTAGTATAGTAGTACAATCGTTCGGGTCGATCTAACCATGTTCCTGTAGATTATCGCACACGAGTGGAGCTTATCCAAGATTTTGAATTTCCCGAGGCTTCCAATCGCATAAAAACCACCCGAGATGGCAATTATGTCGTCGCCACGGGCACGTACAAACCACAAATGCGAGTTTACGATTTTGCAGAAGTGTCAATGAAGTTTGAGCGTCATACAGACGCTGAAAATATCAACTTTGAGGCAAGCGATTTTCTGATTGCTCATTAGACAAGGAGAAAACTAACGCTCCATACCACGATAGATCCTTTCAGATGATTGGACAAAGTGCGCATTATTACAGGATGGAAGAGCTGTCGAATTGCATGCACAAGGCGGCATTCACTATCGCACCCGCATACCCAAGTTTGGTCGGGACTTAGCATACCATTTCCCGTCTTGTGATCTACTGCTCGGTGCATCTGGTGCAGAGGTGTATCGATTAAACCTTGATCAGGGACGATTTTTAAACTCAATTCAAACAGACGCAGCAGACGGTATCAATTGCGTTGAGATCAATCCAGCACATCAACTGTTTGGTTTCGGCACTGCGAATGGCACAGTTGAATTTTGGGATCCACGATCACGAACGCGTGTGGGTGTTTTGTCACATCTACAGGTCCCTGCGACATTTGGAGGCGAAGATCGAGCATTGGAAGTAACTGCACTTAAATTTCGACACGACGGATTGACCATGGGTGTCGGTACGAGTTCTGGTCATACCTTGTTATATGATCTTCGTGCAAGTGTACCACATCTCGTCAAAGATCATCAGTATGGATTTCCTATCAAGTCTATTCACTTCCATGACAATGCTTCTGGCCGCGGTGATATCGAAACTGTTGGAGATAAGGTCATTGTGGCTGATTGTAAGATTGTCAAGATCTGGGATCGTGCCAGTGGCAAGCATTTCACATCCATTGAACCAGAAACGGATATCAATGATGTCTGTCCAGTTGGAAACAGTGGTCTGATCTTTACAGCGCAGGAAGGTATACAAATGGGAGCTTATTATATCCCTGAGCTTGGTCCTGCACCGCGCTGGGCATCCTTCTTGGAGAACCTCACTGAGGAAATGGAAGAGAATCCAAACCGCGACGTATACGACGAATACAAGTTTGTCACACGCAAAGAGCTTGCCGCATTGGGTTTGGAGCATCTTATGGGCACCAACGTTCTCAAAGCATATATGCACGGTTTCTTTGTCGATCTGCGATTGTACGAAAAGGTATTGCAAAGAAAAAGAGGACAAATGTGGACACAGACTAAAGTCTCTCTATCTTTTGTTGTTTTTTCTAGGCGAAACTTATTGCAAATCCATTTGCGTATGAAGAATATAAGGAGCGAACGGTGCGTGAGAAGATTGAGAAAGAGCGTGCATCCCGTATCAGAGCCAACAATAAATTACCAGCGGTTAATAAGCAAATCGCGAAGAAACTCTTGGAAGAAAAGAATGCCAAGAGTAACTCGGTGCTTGAAGATGATCGTTTCAAGGATATGTTTGCCGATCCTGACTTCCAGGTGGATGAAGAATCCAAGGAATATCAGTTATTGCATCCTGCGAAACCGGTAAGCATTTTAGGGGTTTCTTTTCTTTATATTAGAATGCTAAAATATTTGTAGAAGAAGAAGGTGCAGGGATCTTCAGATGAAGAAGAAGAGGAAGAGGAAGAGGATATGGAGATGCAGGAAGCGGAGGATTATGATTCAGATGACAGCCAACGTCTGTCTGGCGGCAGCGATAGCGAAGATGATATTGTATCCAAGATCCGCAAGGAACGTGGACTGGAAGTGCGCAGTAAAAAGTCAAAGCAGACGTCTATTCGTTCAGCAGCCAACAAGGACAATAAGAAGGCGAACAAACGCGGTCCACAAATGCGAATGGGAACCGAAGGTGGTCGCATGGTTAGCAAGGGTGATGCACGTAAATCCTTTGCTGCCCGGTTACAATCAGCAGAGGCTAAACCGAAGCACCATGGCCACAAGATGTCACGTACGGCCATGGGAGGCATGGAAATGTCATTTAAACCGCAGAACAGTAAAAGCCGCCGCTCGCGCTCTTAATATGAGCGTATTTGTACACTTTGCATATATAATTTCCTTTTTTCACACGAGATCATTTACAGTATTTTAAACATTATTTTGCGCCTGTTTCGAATGATTTTGCGTCTATGCATAGGACGAATATACGTTGGTTGAGGACCATTTTTGCGTCAACTGAATGGTCGTGTATGCCTTGGCTGATCCATGTGTGAGTAACTCTTTGGTGTATGTACCCCATCCTGGCTTTATTCAATATCTTTGGTTTCATCTCTTTGGTTTTGCACTATAACTATCAATTCAGGCAAACAGAGACAGTTATCTCATCTTTATGACATGAGTACCTTGCAGTGATTGAAAAAAGTAATATGTAGCCAGCATTATGTTGTTAATATATCATTGTGTGCATACTCACTTCTTTCATTGCTTAGAGACTGCCTAGGATAGGATAGATACCTCTAAGAAACATTGATTGGAGTAGTCTGACGTTACGACTCTTAGAATTACTTTTGTTAAAAACGTAGCGCTTTTTCCTCCTAAATACATTTAAAGCTTTTCATATATACATAGTGGCAATCAGAGGTTAAATGGCCCGTTATAGTGTCATTGAAGAGGTACGGCCATGTCCATGTGGATCTGCCATTATCTCCGTTATACAGAGTTGTTTAATCTGTGACACAGACATGTGAGGACTATGTAACTGCATTAGCTGAAGATCCATCAATAATTAACTTCATGCTGACGAATAATCCGGTGAACATCTGGAACTGTGACAAAGCCTGGACATACTCGCGACCTTTGATTTATAAAAGGAAGGGTGGCAGCATGGCGACCTTTGCTCACACAGCATCGAGCGCGGACTGACTCACAGTATGCAACGCATAGTGGCAGCCAGGCGGCCTCGACGTCTGCTGCTCCAACAAGGGAAGAGATTGAGTGGTCTGAATAAACTCAGCTTAAAACTTTCCGATGTCAATGCCAAAATTAAACTTGCTCGCAATGTAGGGTATTGAAATTTCACGATACTGAAGTGCAAAATAGAAGTGAAATATCTACAGATTTGGATATATCATGTTGAGAAACGAGGGGGGGAAAGAAAGTAACAGACATAAACGATGGTCATAAAGCCCTACGGTCGTTGATAAAGAGATATATGAAAAAAGAAGGGGAAGGTGAGTAAGAGGAATAACAGGCATAACACAAAGGATGTCATAGGCATTGGCGATCATCGCTTAACGGATATAATGATGTTGATTCCTCGATAGTCATCTTCTTCTTCAACTGTGGTGATTTACCTTCAAGCACTTCGTCTATGGGTTTACGATTCTCAGCAGCAACCCCCAAGACACGTTGCATTAAGTATTCGTCGTGCGACAATTTTAACCTCTCGATACTTTGTGTTGCTTGCTCAACAGGCATCTATATATGAAGAGAAGTATCAGACAATATGCGGATTGTTTTGTGACTGATTTACCTGAAAAGTTGCAAGGAACTGTATCAAGCCTTCATCGTCAGCAGCTTCAAGAACCGTCATCGGCACCTTCGCTTTCCTGACACGTCTGACTGTATAGAATGTGCCTTTACACATTTTAAGCTCCCTCAAATGAAGCTGTTGAGCTATATATTCATATGACTAACGGCACATAACTATGCTTGTGTTTTTGACATGCCTCTAGCATGAACAAATAGGGGGAATTACTACGCACACTAAAAGTCAACATGAAGTACATGGTCATCTCGTGCACTGAAGTGTGACACTCCATATATGGCGAGTGAAGGCTAACTAGCGCACTAAAAGTTAGCATTGCCTTGGAGAAACCTACGGCGATGATTGGTTGAAAAGGGAAAGCTACTAAAATGACCCAAACTTTTAGTGCGCGAAGGTCACCAACTTTTGGTGCGCGTAGTAATTCTCAAAAAAAAAAAAGATGACGTATCTGGTGCGAATAACTGGTCACCTAGAAAGGCCGCGTTTAAGCTCTGTCGAGATGCATCTCTTCTTTTCTGTTTCCGCAGTTCTCTCATTGGCAGGGAAGGAAGATGGATGCCATTGAACCTTATTTACAATGTTTCGAGCGCCATGCTCCGTTGATCCGACAAGTCTATGCTGACCTTGTTTTGAGTAACATCTGCAGAAATATATAAACAAGCATAATAATAACTCGTCATTGATACAGGCAAAATGTGGAAATCCGTGGATATAAAGCCAGTGGACGCATTGGATACATGCGTTTTTATTGCCCATGAGCCGCATACACCTGTAAGCTTTCTTCATAATCATTACATATGCCCAAAAAGAAAGGAACGTCTCTGAGACCATCGGGCTATCTTTCTAGTCACATCAAAGGCTAATTATCTATCCTATTCTTCAACAAACCCCACTCTCTGTCCAAAGGTAAGAATAATAAAAAGAAGGGGTCCAATTTCGTTTAATTCTTCTTCTTTTGCAGAATTTCATCCATTTTCGATAAACTTTCTAACGACGCCACGGTATCAAACGACATAACATCACATTCATTTCGGTAGGTGGTGAAAGAGGAGTAGTAATATTCTAGGAGATAACCAAACAATAACAACAAAAATTAATCAGACAGATCACGCTAGCCATTGTATGTCCCGATTCCACCATTGTATATTATCATCTCAGCAGGGGCCTTGTGCCCCCGCAGGAGGCTACAAGTTCACAATAAATACCAAAGGCCCGTTCTGCGCACCGTCTTTATCAGTGCTATGCTGTTGACCAACAAAACCAAAGCATCAATGCCTAACTGATATTTCTCGACCAAACCAGCCCATGTCGGGCCAATGGAAGCGAGGCTTAACACGGTTAAACCAACAAACTGCTCTTCGTCTTTTACAGGAGACCCAGTCTGGCGTCGTCGTTGGTACATGTTTTTCAGCGTCAAGGCCGCAAGGAGGGCAAATGCAAGATGGGTAATGCCGGCTGTACGCCATGCTTGAGCATAGGAAGAAAGCCAACGTCGGGGGTAGCGAGGGGATGGCTTGGTCATGATCGAATGGGCTGTCCATGCATGGTATACTAGGTTAATGAAGAGTGGTAGATTGTTATCTCTAAACATGAACTGGAGCGACGCGCGAGACAGCCTCAAGCCATGGCGAGTTATGATAGCATGGAATGGCTCGAGCCGTCGTGGCACATCACCGCTTGCATTGTTTTCGTCAGAGCTGGAGAAAGAGCCGTTGAGTGAACTTTCAAGCGAGTGGTCAGGCGAACGTTCATGCGCTGATATGTCCATAGTACCCTTGTAAAGGGAAAAAAAAATGAGATGGTGACCAACGATCACCGAAAGAGCAAGTTGCACAGAGAAAAAAGAATCACATGGGATAACCCGTCTTTTTAATGCAGGCGAAATAAATTGTTTTATGGAAGGAGTGAGGAAAAAAAAAGTTAAACGTAGACATTAGGTATGTAGACAATATATGCAGGATAATATGTATGAAATGAACAAAGAGCTATACGTTTTATGCGGCCGGCGCACTGTAGCCCTTAATCAGACCGCCGCAAATTAAATCGTCTTCATTCGTGGAAGACAAGGAATGGGAAGATTCAGGAGACAAAAGGCATACACGCGCCAGAAGTCGTCTCAGTCTTTCATGGGAAGTACGACACCCAGCTATTAGAAAAGAAGAGAGAAAATCATCATAGACATTAGGAAACGGGAAAATAATGCAAGAGCACGCTTACCTAATGCTGCACGTTCAAACCAAGCAGTTGCCTGGCTAAGATCGACGGGGCAACCCAAGCCTTTTTCGTAACAATTCGCTAAATGGGACTGTGCGGCGACATGGTCTTGCTCCGCAGCCTTCTTAAACAATTCAAATGCAGCTTCCAGATCGCGCTCCACACCAAGCCCTGCCTGGAGATGGGTCGCTAGCTTATCAAGGGCTCGTGCGTGGTTCTGTGCAGCCGCTTGGCGATACCAATAAACCGCTTTGACATCGTCTTGTCGGACACCAATTCCGTTTGCATAACAGAAACCTAGGTTACACTGGGCCCAGGGATTATTCTGGCGAGCTGATTTATGGTACCAGTAAACAGCACGAGAACAATCTTTCTTCACACCAAGACCTTCTTCGAAACAGAACCCGAGCGAGTTCTGTGCCAGAGCATTGCCTTGTTTAGCCGATTTTTTGAACCATTTGACAGCTTCGCGTTCGTTTTTAGGCACACCAATGCCGTTACGGTAACAATACCCAAGGGATAGCTGTGCTGGCGCATGATTTTCTTCTGCACTAAGATAATACCAAACAACCGCTTCTTGCTCATTGACTGCCACACCAATGCCATTCTGGTAACAGTATCCTAAAGAGTGGTATGCAAATGTATTTCCTCGTTCAGCCGAACGTTGGTACCACTTGACCGCTTCCTGTTCGTTGCGTTCGACGCCGATCCCGTTTTGGTAGCAAAATCCAAGATTGTGTTGAGCCCTTGCGTGTCCCTGGAGGGCTGCTTTACGATACCAGTCGGCACCCAGTTTGCTATCCTTCTTCACTCCGATACCGTTCTGGTAGCAATACCCCAAGTTGCATTCGGCCCAGGGGTAGCCTTGTTTGGCTGAAAGGGTATACCAATAAGCAGCCTTGGCGAAATCCTGTTCGACACCAACACCGTCTTCATAGCAATAGCCAAGCGAATTCTGGGCAAATGCATTTCCCTGATCGGCAGACAATCGGTACCATTTGACAGCTTCCTGCACGTTCTTTTCCACGCCGATGCCGTCCTCGTAGCAATAGCCTACGTTATAGATTGCCACGGTTTCTCCCTGTGCGGCTGCTAAGCGATACCACTTCATAGCTTCTACCTCGTCCTTAGCAACACCAAAGCCTTCACCGTAGCAGTAACCAAGTATTCCTTGGCCGCGTGCATTGCCCTGATCAGCACTGGCTTTATACCAACGGAATGCTGCGCGTTCATCCTTGGGTCTTCCTACTCCGTCGTGGTAACATACACCAAGCACGTATTGAGCGGATGGTTCGTTATAGATGGTTGCGGCGTGGACGATCCATTCAATCGCGTTTGGACAGTGACGGACTCTTTCGGCCCAATCTTCGGCCTCCACACGGTCAATCTTCACGTTGGGCCGGCCGTATTTTCGCAAGAAGGCGAGGCGTGCCATGGCCAAGCCATTATTGTGCCTGGCCGCCTTTAAATATTGTCGTTCGCAAGCAATAAAGTCCTCTTTGACGCCAAGGCCAAATTCGTAACAAAATCCAAGCACCGCTTGTGCTTCTACGTGACCAAGCGATGCCGCTTCGGAATAGTAGGCGACGGCGAGTGAATGGGCTTTCTTTCTACCCTGCCTGCCAAATAAGTAATCGTTTCCAATTGTATATAGATGGTTTGCAGCAGGATCGTGTGGCATAATGGGTGAATCGTTTAATGGATGATCGAGGGGTAAGAGAGATGAAGACTGAATGGTCGGTGGACTAGAATGGCGTTTATGGTTAAGTTTCGATAAGGCTAATCGCGAACGGTGTAGAATATGTGAGAAAGGAAGAGAAGGAGTCATTATGGGAAAAGGAGGGGACTGAAAAGAAAAGGGAAGGTCAACAGCAAGTGTTGGAACAAACAATGAAGAAAAAGTAGTGTCACACGCTCTTCACTCCTAACGTGGAAACCCGTCCTGCCTTCCCCAATCTAAATTTTATCGTGGCCAAGACATGTTTAGAACAACCTTTTGTATAAGTTACTCTTTCTCTCTTTACTCTTCGTATGTAATCTATGTTCTATGGACATCCTTCTTTTGTCTTCTACCAGACTATGGTAGATCCTCGCTATGCTTTTCCTTTGTATAATCCATGGGGAAAGGCAAACAAATCCATCTCAACAAAAAAGCAACCAAGAGATTTTTTTTGAAACACTTAATTCCAACAAAGTTTTGGGAAGCCGACCAACCCACAATGTGATCGATGACTTAAAGGCCCAGGGAGAAAAAAAGAAAAGGCAGTTGGTCATCACTCTGACGGGGAAATTCTAGTTTATGAGATACATCATCTCTTATGTCTCCTTAGGACATCCCTCATTTAATTTGTACCTTACGATCGACTGTGCTTAACAAAAAAGAAAACCTTAACATCATGTCGCTTTGCGTAATGCACTTCCCTAAGGATACTTCTTGACAACGTAAATTACGTACGCCTACTATCTCCATAGCAAAAACGTAGGATACAGGAGGACAAATATTACTTCAAACTTATTACTACACCCCTATGCCAATTTACCACACACTTAGTTGCGTGGGAAAGCCAAAATTTACATTTGTTTCTTATCCTTCAAAGAGTGCTACTTTTCTTTTTTGGCGCCTTACAGTGTCACGTTCTAAGAGCGGCTGTCGAATCAAAGTAGATTCAATGTATCCAGATCCATGTCTGGCGGATTCTATAGAGGAAGCCAAATCTCGCCACATGTTAAGAAGATGCGTCGTTAAGCTACACGTGCTCCATTTCTGCATCTTTAACTTGGTTTTCATCCTTTTATTTGGATCTTCTGCCGATCTCACCAGCGCAGCCTCGGTTTCAAATCTCTAATTAAAGATCACGCTATTTTTAAGTACACTTTCCATGCATGGAAATCGTCTGTTTATCAAAATAAAATGGGTAGCCATGCTTTTGTCACTGCTTCCTTTTATTGTAACTATAGTAAATAAAATAGCAGGATTTTGATCTTTTCACCTTCATGACATTTAGGCAACCAATGTGCACTCACCTAAGTATGGTCTGCAATAAAGGCATGTATGAGCATTAGTTTAAAGTACGCAACCAGTGATATAAAACAAAAGGAAAGGGCATATTTAAAATGTGATACCAATCCTTGCATGTCGGAAATAGGCAGTTTATCTATTATTCAAAGCAAAAAATTGTAAAACGTAAAACAGGAAACTTCATTACTACACAACCACAGGTGTCATTGCGCTATTTAGAAACTTCTTGGTTGTGGTCTTCTCAAATCTCGTAGTTCCTTCAAAACTTTTAGTTCTCTTTTGTTTTAGCAATCGTTTCCATACAGCAAACTCTTTTACAAGTAGCAAATTTTGTCATAGTACAATGCTGCGAATTTGCCCCCACTGCCACGGAACAAAACACTCTTGCACTACTAACCAATTGTGTTTGGCGAACCCTGTGAATGTTGCGCACACTTTGGGTAGGAATTGGTGCGATTTGTCAACATAACAGTAGCTAGAAGTTAGCCAAATTATTTACGTACCTACTGTGAACTGCGTTTACTGACCATTTCTCGGTTTCCAAAGTCAGAAGAAACGTTGAGTAGCACTATATAAAAGCAAAAATTAAAGCTGCATTTTACTGAGTCTGCGGCGTAGTGGTCTCTACCAAATCAAATGGTGTATATCTTTAAGACACACTATATCAACAGCACCGAAGTCTTTAAATCATTACTAAGGAAATGGATATTACACAGTTGGCTGGAAGATCACCAATACAAGCTGTCTTTTATAAAAAGCTAAAATAATGACAGCCTATTCACAGCTAATATTTCATTTTAGATGGATGATATAGCTATTTTGCAAAGAGAAACAACAAATTGGCCCTTAAATCTAGCAACCGCTTGCACAATGATCACCACGGTTTTATATGACCCAGCAACCTTATTGAGCCCAATTTCGGAATAATTAATCTCTAGTAATCATCAGGCTCCTGGGTGATCAATGCTTGCTGATAGAGCAGTATGCAAATACCCGTCCTCTTTATACACCAGTGATGACGAGAATGTAGGATGCGAGGTGGAAAAGGGCTCTGCCTATGCTTTGTTCAGAAACGTGAGGACACTATTATTTCGACTAGCCTGGGAGAGTGTCGCATAAACTTCCATCCACTGCAACGAGATATTTCTCCTAAAGCTATCATATATTTAGGTTCCTGCGAGGGTTAAAATGGTCGACGAGTATCTTACGTCGTAAATCTGTCCTGTCTGTAGCAAAAGAGAGTTGAAAAAGCAGCAAGAACGGCCTGGAAGCCATGAAAAAGCGCGTGCAGCTTTACATGCGGTACTAAGATGTAACAGTTGCGCTATACTTTGGAACCGTGACGTTCTTGGCGCGAAGAATATTTTGGCCGTTTTCAAGTATATGGTGACGAACAATAATGAGCGTCCTCCCCCTTTCAAACGGCCAGCCAAGTCAAAAACAAGTCCGGAAATGCAAGACCCGGACCTTCCATAACTGGGAAACTGGTTACAATGAAATAGTAACATGGGCAGGGATTTTGTAGATTGCAGATTTGGGTCAGAACCCGCTGATAAATAAAAATGAGTTTAAGTAAAAGAAAATCCATTGTTTTTATGCATCTTAACATCTACAGGGACGGAAATCTATAAACAGGAGATAGTGACGCAGGAAACACACAGAGACTATGCAAACGACAAACATGCATACAATAGTATAAGAAGAGAAATGAACTACCCATTTCTTATGTATGCAGTCTGTAATATCTACCGTAAGGGGCCAGACCAAGCCTTTTACGATGCTATCAAGTGATGTTGCCGCAAACTAGTAGAGTCAAACATTCCGACCTCATCTAGTAATACTGCAGTCAGGGAGTAGTTCTTTAGAGTAGGCGTTGCAAAAAGAACGACAGTCATATCTTAAGGCTTCGCTACATTGTTGAAAAAGTAAGTAATAGCAGAAGAAAAGTTTCCAAAACATAATTTGATCTCCGGCCCGTATGAAAAAAGAAGTATAAGCAAACACGGTTTCATTCTTTGTTCGCTCCGTACCTTGTTTGCAAACTTTTAAGCAAAAGCACTTTGCCTACATATACTCAGGACGGATGATGGTCACAATGTTAAGAGTCGCTAGGACAATCATAAAAGCTGTAAAGACATTGAATTGCTTTGCAAGGCTGCTGTTGACGCAGGCAATCAGTTATTCGATGCAAAAGAAATCACTTGGAATAAAGACAGTAAATAAGAGTTTACAAACTGAAAATTTCTATGCATATGTAATGACGAACTTTGTTACTATTACTTCTGGTGGATCGGTAGAATTCTAATGACGAGCATTGTTTTCGACTTTAGCTTATTGATAACACCGGGTTTCTTATGATTTTGCTGTACTAGACCAATGAAACCATGGCCTAATGCGACATCGAGCTAATCTAATTCTCGTCATGGATATGAATTTATTGTTTTTCTTACATAGAACACAGTTACAAGTCACCTCATCCATGTATATCGCATCCATTCGTATCATGCATTATGTGACTGGAAACCGCTAAAGATGCAAAGTCTGCTAACTTCTCCATACTTCCCTTACGCTACGAGAAATTCTCGTATCAATCACATAACCATTATTTACACTAGGTGCAACATGCAACTGACACCGTAATGGTCTGTCAAGGAAATAAAAAGGCATAGATAAATCAAGTCTTTTTGGCAGAATAAGAGTGCTTACCCGAAACTTGAGTGAATGGGATATTTTTGGGATCCTGTTCGCCAATCTTCGGATTGTCTTGAACCAAAAACTTTTCCACCCTTGCGTTCTCAATCTGCATGATTGATGTCTCTCGCGAAGCCCATAGAATCCTATCAAGGCTCTGGACGCTCATAATCTCATCCTGATCTGTTAAGACCGTTTCAGCAGGCTCGATTTCTCCTTCCTGATTCACTATGATATCGCCGAAGGTCACAGGGTGATAACCATAATTCTCAAATACTACGTCAACGAACGGCACCGACCGTAAAGGTTCCGCATATGTAAATGCTTCAGCCCATCCATCACTCATGGAGAAAACATCTGAGTTTACGCCTGACAAAACTTGCATCATCATCTTGTATTCCCTCGAACTCTCTTCGCTTGGGCTAGTGATAGGTATATCTTTTCCATGGATTGCGGCGTCTACATTGAAATCACCCAGTAATAATACCGGCCAGTTATCAGCTTGAGAAGTCTGACTGATCCATTCACGTAGCCGTATAAATTGGTCGAGCCGTATTTGTACATCCTGTGGACTGGGGTCGCCACCAATGGTATAGGATGCCTGAGCATGAGTAGTATAGACATGCACTGCTCGTGTTGCATTCAGCTGAACCAGCGCGTGCAAAGCACCCTTTCTAGCCAACCTGCGTAATTTCCATTCAGACCTCTAGTTCGTGCTTGTTCTGATCCATCTTACCAATCACTATGAGTGCCACGTGGGTATTCGATTTCTCCAGAGTCAAGGATAGGAAAGCGTGACAACAAAAGGAGTCCACCATCAACAGCGAATTCCCAAGGATAATGTCTCGGTGATTCGACATGGTGGTTAAATCCCATTTCTCTTGCTTTGCGAATAAGATGATCTTTCCTTCTTGATGCGAATGCGAATGCTTCCTGAAATGCAACCACATCGTATTCTGGCAGTATGTAGCGTATGATGTAGTCCAGGCGATCATCCTTGAAATCTGACCAGTTATTTTTTACTCCTGGTGGCCGCATAAATATATTCAACGTTAGAAACCGTGCATATGTATCGGTTGTTTTGTCTGCAATAACGGGATCTGGAAGTGGTGCGGGAGCAAAGAAAATTGAACAAAACAGAAGGAAAGAGAAGAGAAGTAAAGCAAAAAAGGAAATGCATAAAATGACTCCTCGGAAACGTCCGACTTTTGCAGGAAGCACAAAACGGGGGAGTGTCGGGCAGCGTGCGGTAAGATAATGATAGTAATAAGAACAGCAAGTGGTAGGATAAGCGGAGGATGCAAAGGAATCAATGGATGTGAACGACACTGATGATGTTGTCGTGCGGCGACTCCGTGAACGACTCAGAGGCAATGTCGGCAAGTAAATGGCTTGATGTGTCGTAAATCGAGGGATTTTGCGTATCCAGTTGTACATTCGTCCAAAGACTGTCCTTGCTGGAGGATATAACTCATATGGGGGTGGGGCGCTCTGCGTACTGACCACACTATCTTGAGAGTACGATCGGCCAAGAGCCGGCGCATGCTCCCTTCGACGACCTTGCGAGGTACTTAATAAGCCGTCCGTTTCGGCGCTTGCTTCTTCTTCAGTTTCTTCGTCGTCACTATCGCCTGCTTCTGTCGGTAGGTTAATGGCTATTTGATCAGCAGGTGCCCCATCACTTGATTGTTCGCTGCTCTGTAAGTCATGTTCTCTGTCTTCGGAAGTAATTCCATCTACATGCTGATTGCCTGTTGTGTTGGTCACCATGATGCAACGTCTGGGAGCAGAGAAGACTGTTTGTCAAAGACCAAGTTTTAAGCGCTGCGTTGAAAAACACCAGATTTCCCGAAATGGTATAGCGAGAATCCTGCATGCGTCCGTTCCTGATATCTCAAGAAAAAACGCATACGGCAACTCTTCACCTCTTTTTCCCAGACACAGACGGAACCATGAATCAATTGTGTAAAAGTCCCAGATAGCGAATTTCATGCAAAAGTAGCAGGAATCAAAGTTTTAGATGGAAAGTGGTTAGAGACCCCATGCCGGTCGAAAGATTAGTTTGGACAGTATCTGTAGACCTAAATGATTACGCAGCTATCTCCATTGTTAGTTTTTTTTTCTTTTGGTCTTGTAGCTTATGATGTTCTTCTTTCGAAACTCCCAAGTTAGAAAATATTGATGATGGGCGATGCACCTAGTTGCACTGTTCTAGATATCGTTTCCATATTCGCAGAATCTGTCATACTGCATTTAATTAAACTATGAGATTCCCTACGCCTTAGAGAAGTATCATTGACTGAAGCTTAGACGGTAGTTTACAAACTATACAGTAGACAACTATAACCAACGCTTTTTCACGAAGGCTTGCTGCTGCAGATTTGAACATTTTAATCACCGCTTCTCTGTTTGACTGAGACTTCTTCGTTTCACACCCGCATTTTGCAATACGGCCAAAAACCATGTCAGGCGCAAAGCGAGCAAAAGGAAGCTTCGACTCGGACGATTATTACGAAAAAGCTTCTTCTTCGAAGCGGGTTCGGTTCAATAATTCACGGTCAGACTCACCAGGCGATTTCGAAATCGATCATGAAGATGCTTTAGAACAGAAAAAGCAGCGACGAGGAGCCATTGACGCCGACGTATATGGTAGCGATGATGAAGAAGTAGGCGGCGGTGTGTATAGCAGCGCTTCCGAGGATGAAGAAGACGAGGAACAGAACGGCAAGAAACCAGCAAAAGCTACTGAAGATTTTGATATGTTTGCCGATGATGCTGAGATCGAGGCTACCACAGAAAAGAAAGGTCGTCGCAAGCTGGCAATGAACGAAATTGAAGGTCAAGAATTCGATTCGCATGATCGTTCAGATTCTGAAGACGAACAAGGCAAGGAGCCTAAACTTACAGCATTTAACATGCGACAAGAAATGGAAGAGGGCAGTTTTGATTCGCAAGGTAACTACACCCTTAACAAGGAAGACCCTCAAGCATTTCACGATCGTTGGATGGAGGGCATCTCCCGTAAAGAAATGTCACGCGCCAGAGATGCTCAGGAACGACGCGATAAAGAGGAAGCGCTGAAAGAAGCGGAACGACAAGCAGGCTTGCCACAAACCAAAGCGGACGTTTATCGCGAATTAGTGGAGTATATATTACCTGGCGAGAATGTTCGGGATGCATTGTCCAAGCTTGGTGGTTCTAAAGTACCAGCGTGGAAACAGAAACTGATGCAAAAGAAGAACAAAAACAATCAAGCCAAAGCGAAGGAACAGCCAGTAGATGAAAAAGAAGAAGCTGCGAGGAAGAAAAAAGTAGAATCAATCACTGCATTGGCTGACCAGATGATGGCGTTGGGTTATTTCGGTATTTACGACGACACATTGGAGACGATGGTTCGATATTTAAGGCGTGAAGGATGCGTTCCTGAGGATTGGGTTCCGTCAGGAATACATCGTACCTAGTAATTTATCTACCTGTCTTGCTTGATCTCATCGTTATGAAAAGAGAAAAAAGCCAACTTCTATAAATAAGACGTGACATCGATGGTTTCATCAGGCAGCAGTTTTAGACGACTATACCGCCTTCTATGGCTACTAGTCAAGCGGATTAACTAATGCGCTCACAGAAGTTAAATGTATTAGTCTGTTTTGATTTGTCGTGACTCTACTTTGTTGCCCCAGTAAAGGAAGACTTGCAAAAGCAATACTCCGTTCAGTATGGCAGCAAGAATAACTCCTCCAAGCATCAATTGGTCGTCTAATTCGGTCATGGTAGTAAATACGCGAGCTACACTTCCTCCGAAATAAGTGATGACTGCAAACACGGATAGCTGACCGGTCGACTTGTTCGCAAGGTTACTGAAGATTTGCGGGATCTTGCTGGCCAAACTCAAAGGAATGGCGGCGGCATAGAGACTTGCGAGTGCCCAGGAAGGAACGATTTTCATATTACACAAACAGTGGAGGAATCCAGCAAAGTTAAAGAAGGTGAAGAACATGGCGCGATACTGACGGCCGTAGAAGAGAATAAGCAGCATGATGGCGACGTTTTGCAGCATGATAAACAAGACTTCACCGAACGTACTAAATGGGTTTCCTTGACGCAAATTATAGGCTAATGTGATTGCATAACTGAGTGTTTCCAAAAGATAGGATGACATGGAGAGACCTTCAGCAGATTTGCTCTTTAAGATGGTAAGGATCTGAGGGACCTTGACGATGCAACCACCTAAGACGATTCCGAGTCCCAGGCCTTTGGAGATAGCATATTTGATACATTCTACATCAGTTACGTTCAAGTCTTGAACCAGAGTCACGTAACACTGTTCGCCTAAGAGGGCAATTAACGGTTCACTGATGAGAGGCGGTAGATTCATGTTGATGAAGAAGGCAACAGAAGTCTCAATTGTTGTGCGACACGAACTTTTTCAATTTTTTTTTTTGGTTCAGAGGGAACTTTACACGTGGGAACTTTGAACACCATTCTTTCAAATTGCTGGCTATGCCCAAAATGCAGTCATCCAATGCTTCTCATTCTTTTTATTTTCTTTTAATCGAACGAGAAGATATTGTTTATGAAGATCCCTCCGTAAGCTACAACAAGATAGATAGAACTCATATCGCTTTTTATACTCACTGATCTGGACGAGTATGCTGGAATGAAATAAATGTTGGCCAATTGGATTTTCTTCAGCTAGAGTCACTGCATGAAACCTGCCGTCAATAGAAATCGTTCAGGAGCACGGCCCGCCACCAACTGTCGAAAGACAGATAAAATGGCCACGCCTCGCGTAAAAAAAGCAACAAGTGTGTCGAATGGATGGGATATTGTGCGTTCAAGGCGTGCTGCCTATGTAATTAGCTTGATGACATGTTTTCCTTGAAACGTCACTAGTCATTGGAAACGGAGATTCATCCGAGTGCTTATTTGTGATATATGCAGAGGTGCATTTCACTGAAGCCGGAAGATCTGTACACCAGTATCGCCACTATCAACATTTCTTATGCTGTTGCATGAAAAGCAACCGGTCTGTTTTACTAAACCTTTCACGGCATCTACAAAAGTAAAACCTGGATTGGGGCCATTGCATCTGTAGGTGCCTAATGGATTCAATTACCGACGGCTAACTGTGGATTTTTACTTTAGTACTCGTGCGACTTTTCCCCTTTTTTCGCCTTTGTTTCGTTACTCCATGCACCATTACCAAGACGTGTCATGTCTTACAAAACGTTCGCGATGCTGCCTCAAACTGAGCTCTCATTGGAACACATTCTGAAGCATCATGAGGTGTATCTGAAGAGTCGTCGTGAGAGAGGACTTTCACACAAACCGTTTGTAGTTTGTATATCTGGATGCCAAGGAAGCGGCAAAACGACGCTATGCAACACTTTAATCCACATATTGCGCCAAGCACCGTATAATCTTAATGTCGTTGGGTTTTCACTTGATGATTTATATCTGACACGGACAGACCAAATCGAGCTGGCCAAAGACAATCCGGGCAACCGGCTGTTGGAACACCGCGGTCAAGCAGGCTCGCATGACCTCAACTTGGGTTGCTCAGTATTCAAACAGTTATTGGAAAGCAAAGGAGAGCTTGTGCTGATACCAACGTACAACAAATTACTTCACAATGGACGAGGGGATCGCATGGATGAGTCAGCGTGGCAAAAGGTTTATGGACCGATAGACATTGTGCTATTTGAAGGATGGTCCTTGGGATTTAAGGCACTCCCTGACAAAGAGTTGGAAAGGATATACCAAGAAAAGAAGAATGATGAGAAGGTATATTTTACACAGTTCGCTATTGAGCATCTCCGGAAGGTGAACCAGTATTTGACATATTACGAACAAGAGCTATACCCTTTCATGGATATTTTTATCCATCTGTCACCGGAATATCTAGATCAAGTATATGTTTGGCGGTTAGAGCAGGAACATCATGCGAAGGAGACGAGCGGGATGGAAGGGTTATCGGACCAAGCCGTGCGTGAATTTGTGGATCTATACATGCCGGCCTACGAGCTCTATCTTCCACGGCTGCTTGAAGTTGGATTCTTTGGTCAGGGACAGCATGGCGAGAGTCTAAAAGATTATGAGGGTCGGAAGCGCCCAGATGGGGGCTATAGTGGAGCGGAGCGGCATATGCAAATGACATTAGACCGAGACCGGCGTGTCATACGATCCAAACGCATAAAGGAAGCGGTGTTAGAAAGCTCATTCACCTCCGCCGCTGAGGAGGATAATGAGAGTCTCGGCACTCATCATTGGTGGGCCGGTCATGGTGGTATCATCGCTGGTTGCGCTTTCATTGGTATTTTGGGCTGGATGATGTTCAACCGTCGTCAGTACTGGACGCAATGGAATCTCACCTCACTTACGACGGACAAGATGACGTCGTACTATAAATACATACGGCGATTCAATGTTTAGCTATCTCGGATGTGGGTTTCCCTTTTTCCTTTGATTTTTCTTGGTTTCTGTATGTATGTTTTCTGTATTCATTAGAAACAACTGAGTACTGTAAATGGAGTGGATTCGAATTGAGGTGTGTCTAGGTGTACAATAAGGGAATGATCTATGGTATATAGCAAGTTTTCTGTGTAATGGAACTCACACGCTGAGTGGTGAACCAAGAAAAATATTATCGTCCAATATCAGACGCGTTCCATAAACTCAGACGGCGACAACTCTCACCCAAACGCAAAGAGTACATTTTTTGTTTTTTTCTTCCTTTTTCATACTCCTCTTGGACACGAACCCTCCGCCCTTTTTTTTATTTACTTTTTTTTGCAATACCGTTTGGTCTCTTCTTTGAGCGCGTCTGCAATTTTGAATTGAACAAACAACCTGGGAATTTCCTTATAGCAAATCATGCGTCCAACAGACTCATCACAGTACCCAGCTGGAACGACTGTGTTTGCCAAGCTGAAGGGATACCCATGGTGGCCGGCAAGAGTAAGTTCAACTGCAAGATGAAAAGGAAATCTACAGTAGGATCGTCCATGATTCAATCTCACCAAAGGATGAGATCATGGCAAAGACAGTCTGCTGACTTGCTCCCTCCCAACCCCCCAAAAACCAGACGAACATCCACTGTCCTTATCCGTCCTTCTTGAGACAGAATATACTCACCGTATCTTCTTTCGTTGTATTTGTTTCATTAGATTGAAGCCGATCAAGATGTCCCCGCAAAGGTCTTGAAGCAGAGAGCGAAGACAAAAGGTCCCCTATGGACAGTTTTTTTTTATGGATCGAGAGATTAGTAAGTACGAGGATGACTTGGGCTTTATTACTGAGGAACAAACAGAGTGGTTAATGTGATCTGTTTGTTGCTTGTAGTGGATTCTTTGGCCCTGATGCTATCAGACCCTTTGATCGTGTCAACGTGGAGCGTGATCTGAAAGCAAAGAAATTTAAGAGTAAAGATCTGGAATTGGCCGTGCGTCAAGCGTTGGACCCTTCCTCGCTTGATGAAGACATGGAGGAAGAGGAGGAGGAATCTGGCGAGGAAGAGGATGGTGTGGGAAGATCGAGAAAGTCAAAAGCGAAGACTGGTAGAAGGAAGCAACCTGCCGAGACACCAAAGAGAAAGAAGTCCGTGACATCCAATGGAAGAAGAAAACAGAAAGCAGCAACAGAGGATGAGGAAGAGGAAGAGGACGAAGAGGCGGAACCTACCCCTGTCAAAAGCAAGAGGCGGTCTCGCAAACCGGATGAGGAAAAGACAGTGGATGAAAACACAAATGACAACAACAGGGATAGGAAAAAACGGGTAAGAGGGGACTGATTGTAAGAGGAAACTGGGATGCCGTGTATTAACGGCGCCTATCATCAGCGCAAGTCCATGTCAATGGAGAAAGAGGATGACATTACCACTGCTTCCCCTACGGTAACGCATAAATCGATGGATGTCGCACAGAAGGATACATCGACGGGGCATGATGAGAAAGCAAAGACCTATGACGCAGAAGCATATAAGAAAACACCTGAATTTAGGCGAACCTATCATACAAGACACAGACTCCAGAAACTCGTATATGATAAGAAACCCGTAAGTTGATTTTAAGAAACAAAGGTACTACGAAAATGCTTGGTTTAACATACAACATAGGGTGAGATTTCGCCAGATGATTATCCAAAGATTGCACAGGTTGTTAAGGATATTGAGGAGTTACCTATGACATATGAACTACTAAGGGTAAGTGATCTCAGCAATTGGAAGACAAAGGTTAAACAGAGTGAATATAAGGAAACCAAAATTGGGAAGGTTGTGAAGGCTGCGTGCACATACAATTATGAAGAGGACACAGAATTTAATATCAAGGAGCGTTGCCAAAACTTGATGAAGCATTGGAAATCGTTATTTTCGGATCCAGCCCGCTTGCAGGAGCAAACGAGAGCTACAGCAGGACAGGATGTTGCGAATGCTGCTGCGCAGCCTGACGCACAGAAAGAAGCGTCAGTGGAACCTATGCAACTGGACGAGCCAAAAGCTACCGCTGAAAATCAACCTGCGACTAGTATACCATTGGCAGCAAAGAAAGGCGAAAACACCGAGGACGCATCCATGCTGGAAGCTTAATTGGGTTACGTAGGTCAAACTCTTTCTTCTTTTACGCAGACATTATGCTTTTGCTTTCTTTTCTTTCCATTATCGAGTATCATCACAACTCTTTCTTCTTCTTCTTTTCTTTCCTGATGCTCTGTACTTTTTTTTTCTTTCTCTCCCTCATACTCAAATGAACTGCATCCATGATTTCTAAGAATCCTGATGATATGGTATAACGGCTGCATGTGCTCTATGGATACTGTGGAAAAGGTAGAATGCGACAGCAAGGATGGATACAATATGCTAGGGGTCGATCTCGCAATTAGAGGGATGAAACAAGCTTGACATGGGTGGCGTTTTGTAGAAGTTACATTAACATGAGGTATCGAATGGCAGAGATACCATATGGTTTGATACAGGACCGTCTTTGATGTCGCCAGAGGTGCTGACTAAAGTTAGACCATTGAGGGCCGAAACAGCAGAGATGAACAGCAAAATCAAAAGTATTTCGTCATGGCTGGGTTCCATGATCCTTATGCTATTCATACTCTCGGTTATCATCTGAGATAACTGTTTATGTCTGCTTACAATCCGAGAATTTTTGGAGATTTTCACGAATCACATGGGTGCGACTACTTTGCACATTACTCTACCTCTAAACATAACTACGGTTACGAGTATCTTTAAACAACGACAATGATACCATTCTACGTATCTGCAGAGCATGGTGTAGAGGGAATTGTGGATAGTTTCTGCAAGTGGAAAACGAAAGCTATTTACGGAACCGTGGAAAGAATAGGCGTTTGATAAGAGACTCATGGCAGAGCGGATCAAACTTTGGCTCGTTCCTTCGAAGTGCGTGAAATGCAAGCTGAAATTTCCTGATTTAGACTGTCACGACCGATATGAATTACTCATGTCCCTATGACAGTGCATGCTGCTTTTGAATTGGATACGAAGATCTTTTTTTAAATGATGAGTTGGGATATGTCGCCATGGTAATTTAACTGAGTGATTGGAAGACCGAGGCGAAAACCGGGATCATCATTCGCAGATGCCACCCGAGGCCCGCATAATGTCTTAGCCGATGCTCGTTCCGCCCCACACAGTGCCATAACTTCATATTCAAGCCTTCCTTGATCTACTTAAGTAAATACTATGATGTATATTTTGTGATTGTTGTTCATTGTTGTCACTTTAGAATAATACGCCATTTGATCCCATATTTCCTTCTTCTTATATTTGTCTTCTTTCACGATAATCATCGGAGTCAAAACGTTTATCCTTATCCGCGGAGGTTACACCACGGACCACTTAGAGCAATGAACAGCCCTGTAAGGATGGATACGGATGTCTATCGGCTAACCGTTTTGACAGTGTGACCTATATAAACCAGGTATTTTCCTCAGATTCAAAAAAAAATATCTTCATCCATCTCTCACACACATCCACACCTAACTCCTTCTAATACACTTCTTGTGCTTATCATGGTGTTCACGAACCAACTTCTCAAACTTAAGGAATTCATTGCCAGTAAATCACCGGCTACCTCAAGAAACAACACCCCTAGCCATTCTCCCGCAGGCTCTATCCACGAATCCGGATCTCCAATAAACGAAATGTATCTTCGCGATCCTCTCCGATGCGGCAAACATCCTGACGTGGTTGGACACTATGTCGATCCTATGGGCGGCCGCAGCCATTATCAGTATGGCAAGGATGTCACCAACACTGGAGCATAGAATCTATCATCAGCTCTCCATACCATCTTCCCCTTTTAAACTTGCACTCTATTTCTACGCCTCTTTCATCTTATCTACATCATTGCATCCACCTTGATATTGCATACTTTATCCCAATACTCTTAATATAAATGCATTCTTTTTTCATAAGTTACAGTTTTTATAGTCTTTTGCTGTTGTTCTGTTTTGGATAGATAATTTGCGGCTTAGTTTCTGCTGAATATATCTCGCCAAGACCTCTTTTCGCAACGAAAATACTCTTGGATCTGCAAGCTATTGTCTCAGGCATCTGTTGGACCTTTCAGGTGCTTGCTTCACAGGTATTGGACCTCTCTTTGCTCTCTAGTAGTGCAAAAAACTTTCACTATGAAAAATGGAGAATATTATAATTTTAACATTACGGTACACAGGAAACCATGCACGTCGTATTCTAGTTGTCTGTACGATCCATTACAGTTCAGTTGATGTAACAAATCTTCTCCTGAAGCTGTAGGTTTTTGTAGTACTACATATTGTTTTCCATTCTTAAGCTAACTGTTGCTTGAATTTCTTGGGCTAAAACAGGATACGATGGCCCAAATTGTTTTGTGAGATAAGATTAACTCAGACTACGTAGCATCTGCTCGTCGCGTGCTTTTAGAATCTTTGAACATATCATGCTTGTCGTTTGCAACAAAAAGGAAAACCAACATACCGTTTTCAATTCTGAGTTAGTTTTCGTGACCTGCAATGCTCCTCTTTGAATCTAACCAAGGAAGAGATAGTCGAGATAAAGTTGCAACGTGTTCTCTCCTCGTTTGATGATACCGCACTATATGTGAGGTTCCTGGTACTTTAACTGTTCTTTCCCGTTTACTCTATGTCCCAATATCTGGATATACAAGAGAAGGTGTAATACGTTTTGTGACTGAAGTCTTATGATTGTCTCTGGCTATGATTGAGAACCCAATCTCTTTTCTGTTCCTCTTTTCCTCCAAAACCCCACCGTGATGAGCAGATGTTGAGTTCCTTGCCATATTGGCTTCACCATGCTAAAATTGAAAGAAATAGCGGTACGTTAATAACTTTTATTCAAGGATATACATATACATATATGTATATATATATATATATATACATGTCTAAGCGCTAAGGTTCTCAGCAAAGAAATCAGCAGTCAGTTGGATTGCTTCTGTTGCCCTCTTTTTGTTCGACTCGTTCTCCCAGTCTGCGCGACCGCCACAGAATCCGTGCGCCATATCATTGAATCGAACGTGCTTGCACTTGGAACCAAACTCCTTGGCATACAAAATGTTCATATACTCCGTCATATCAGGTTCATCCTTGCTTGGGAGCGCGAGGATGGGTGCCTTTGCATGCTTAGCGTCTTCGACATCGATCAAAGATGGGTGAATCAAGGCACCAGCGCTGTAGAAGGTACCAGCTCCTGTGGCTTGTATAGCAATCTTCGCACCCCAGCAAAAACCAGCAATACCGGCTGTAGTGACACCTTGCGCTTGAAGTGATTCTCTGACCCGTTCCAGTTGTGGGAAAATGACTTCAAAGGTACCGATATTGCTTAGCCAGGCCATGATCTCCGGCATGCCGCCTCTGCTGAAGTCCCAGCCGTCACCACGGAAGAAATCTGGAAGTACAACTTTATAACCACCGTGATTGGCGAGGATATCGCAAAACTGTTTCGTGTTGTTATGGAAGCCAAAAATATCATAAATCACGACGATAGCGTTCTTGGCGTCTTTTGCTCCAACGGTGTACACAGGAAGGTCACCATAATGTTCGATGGTTCCCTTGGGTTCATAGGATGAGGCAACAGGAGGAATAGTGCAGCAGGCTTTGGAATAAGACATGATATATATAAGTAACGATATGCAGGAAGAATGATACTCAATCCTGAGGAAGCTGACGATCCTTTAAATACGTCCATTGACCGCACATCAATTTGATTCCCAGCCGGCAACGGATTTGGAAAGTCGGTTCGCTTTTTTGCCGTCTCACAGTATCGGTGGCTGGCTATATCAATTTTCCTTCCGGATAAACAGAACGCATGAAAGCAACAGATTATGAGCCATACCTACCAACCGCTTTGCCTCTGTCCGATAAGAGGGATTTAGATACACATGGGCGGCAACGACGTAGTTTTACCCGATCCGTATAGAGTCGGTAGATCTTTGCTTACGTTCCAGTGCCAGTTTTGGCAGGAAAGAAAAAAAAGAAGCGGCTGAAAGCCGTGCACTAAAGCAGCTATCCGGAAAATCATAGTAGATCAATGGATCATGCAACCTAGTTCATAGAAACTGTCTGCAACAATCAAAGCTAAAGGCCATATCCAATGCTAACGTAAGGACAGGATGCAAGAAGTTAATGGCGTTAATACAAACCATATCAAAACATGACTCGTTTTTTGGCCTTGCACTACCCATATGATACAACAAATGTGTCTGTCCGTCAGAGAACGTGACGTTCGTGCATACCCAAGGTTTCATATAAAGAAACGATGAATAAGAGCTAAACAGGAAAAGGCAATCAAGTTTTTCCGCAACGCACAGGCTCAAAAAAATTGTTCCCATGCCATGATATAGTCTATATTCAATGGCAATCCATTTCATTAATCCAAGTTACATAAAATAAAAAGCTTTTCATCTGGAACGCATTCGCATGCAAATCAGTTGTTGGGTTTATTGCGCAACTACTCTTTCGCTATCACAATTTAATAAGGATTGTAAGACTTAAAAAGGTAGAAGATCTTGAAGCGGGAGCTCCGTCATTGTTGGATGATTGTCCCTCAATCTCTGCATGTATCTCTTTTTTGCTGATATTATGCTGTATCATTCCGAACTCGACTATATAAGCAAATAGGTTGTTTGATGAATAATGGGCCAAGAGCCAACGGGCGCTAGTGAAATGCGATCCTCAGCCAACAAAGACTCGTATTGCAAAACACGATATGGTAGCGGATTGTTAAAGCCACCTATGGCTCTTACCATTATAGAATACCATAAGAGAGCTAAAAGCTAGTACCCCCCCCCCTCTGAGTAGATACTGGCGGATACTGGGAAAACTTTGCATGTCAGACATTGAATCCCATCCTCTAAATCCTAGCATACGTAAGCGGTGCCTATATTTGGATCTTATTGTTCAAAGTAGCACAGATGTATGTATTTTATTGGCTAACCTTTCTGCCAAGACATAGAGTAACTGTTTAGCTCCCACTAGTAGCAAATCATGACATTTCATTTTGCTGTGAGGTGTAGACACGCAATTTTCCAGATATCAGCTACTATGTTTGGGCAGTATCACAGTAAGGTTAAATGAGACCGATGTTCGAACAAGTGCGGGATAAAGCAAAGGTACTTGTTTCTGCTGGCAGAACAGCTGGCTGAACCATTTGATTTGTCATACACACATTTGCCCTAATAATTTTTTGTGCGCAATAAGTGCAACGAAATGGCTTAGAAATCAATGCTGAGAGTCTCAAGTAATACGTAGGACGTCATGCCATTCTTTTTATCCGCGCTAGACGTATACCCCGAAGGAGGCCTTTATCATTGGCTCTGCTTTATTAGAGCTTCTGACGGGGACAGGTCCGTGTCCCAACCTGGTCTGTCCGTTCGAGGCGGAGCTTCAAATAAGGTCCATACGTTCTTCCCGCAAATTTCAGACCAGCGGAACCCGGAGACTTTCCTTCCCGGCGAAAGTCGAAGAGATGACAATGATCGATTGGTTTTCACAAGCTGCCCTAAGGAAAGCCTTGTTTCCTACCATAACAATGACTAAGACTTTACCAGAACCCTGAAAAGGAAAAATGAAAGAGACGTCAAAGCGGTCGAAATCAAATAAACATGCAATAAGTTGTAGCGTAAACAACATATTACAATCAACAGACCAACCCTCCATACAGAAATAATTCGAGGGAAAGATCCTTTGAGTGTATGGCAATATCATTTATTTTTGTTCTATATGAACATGATGATTAATAGAAACTTCTATACGACGAGACAGGGCACGCGGGGCAAAAGAGTGTTCAGGTGCTCAGTGCACCTATACCGGAGAGACATGCTTCATAGAGCAGGTACTGAATACAATGCTTACCCAATACAAAATGAAAAGAAGAAACTTGGATTTCTATCAATGCTTTGGGATGTCAGCATGATCAACTCTCGTTACTCCTTGATATAGCAACTGACATATGCGTGGGGAAACGTTCTAGGAAATCTGAATTCCTTTTGCTTTTTGTATGTCTATGCGTGTGGGCACTGATTGACAAACTGCAGCCAGGGGAAAAAAGGAAACCGAGCGGCCTAGAAAACAAGAAGCGAGCTGAGCAAAAAGCTATATTTTATTAATATGAGGTATCTAGCGCATGACATATTTTATGATTGACTAAGACTTAAATTGATTGTCACCAGTTAAAAAAAAAAGGGAGATATCTACAGATACATGTATGAAGCAATCCACAAAATATACAGAGTTTAAATCATTGTGATGGGTATGAAAAAAATAAAAAGAAAGTGTGTAATTCAAAATATTAAGCATGTCCCACGGCAACCGAAAGTGATATGGAATGATCCTGGTATTGAGGAACTGGCTGATGCATGGGTTCCCGAGGGTCACCAATAGCATACAGGAAAGCATCGAGTTGCGCAGCCGCTGTCTGGAAATTGAGGGTGAAACTATTCATTCCGGCAGCAGCAGCGGAAATACGCCGGCTGTGACGAAGCAGACCCTGAGAAGATGTCGAAAGAGAAACACGTGAAGGGTATCGTTCTAATAAGGACGTGTCCCTATCCAAAGCGAGGTAAAGGGTAGACCCTAAACCGGGATAAGAGACGGCTTCCAGATTGCCACCCCAGTGGCTTGCAAACGCTTTGGCCGACCGCCAGCCTTGCCATGCTTCCCATTCCAGGTTAGGCTGGTGATCTTCACTGATCGTATTCGGCTCCGTATGACGCAGAACAGAAGAACAGGTGGGAATACCCAGCAATGGATCGCGAGGAATATCTGGTAAAAATTGCTTGGCAGAAATACTCCATGGGCTATTGATGCGAAAGCCAACACTGGTTGGCCCGCCAAAAACATCCAACACAATACGCTTATTGCAAGAAAAACGTTTCCATCGCCGGTGAATCCAACGAGCAGGCCCTTTTTTCCCTGCTGTTTCTTCTTCTTGTTGTTGTTCTCCTGTTATGGCAGCCTGCAGGACCAAGAGGGAGGATTCATACAATATTCGATGCAATGCATTCGGGATATAGGTAAGCTTAAGGTTGTTCTTGTTACGATCGTCCGCGTGGTTCGATTGGATGTCAATCACAGGTATGTCAATGCCAAGTGTGGTTGCACAAGTATGGCGCGCCTCCATCACTGCCTTATGGGCAATCTCTACTGGACACACCGTTTGTACCTTGTTTCTGCCCTCCTCTTGTTGAGCAAGATGCTGATCTATTAAGGAAAAGCGGGGTCACCAAAAAAAAAACGGCAATAGCAAGGAAAAAAAATTAAGGAGGATATATAAGGATGGGCCGGCTATAAAACGGAAAAAGGGAAAAAAAAATGGGAACCTTACCGAGCAAGCAATGGATTCCAAGTCCTATTGTGTTCAGATTTTCCATCAATGAGACGGAAGCAGGTGTAGGCGTGGAGAGCAGTGCATATTTGAGTCTAATGAGACTAGCAGCCTGTCGATAGCGTAGTCGGTGGAGTACATCATTAAAGGCACGATTGGATGTATTGCAAAGAGATGGATGGATCACCGTACATATATCGTAAAGGTATCGATGGGCAACGTTACGTATGATGGGTGACTGGAGTGTGTCAGGATTCAATGTCGACAGGAGTCGTAAGAGATGAGTGTATCGCACGGATAACTCTTTGCATAGGAAGGAAGACGTGGTCATGGGCGAGCCGCTTAAATGTCTATTAAACAAAATTAGAATCATAAAAATCCAGTCATCCATTGACCAAAAGCTAAGCAGGTTACTTACTTGTCTGAACGAGAGAGTTGAGATAGCTGGATAAAAAAAAAGAATTAGTATAACAAGTACGAGAAAGGTCGTCATTCATCATTCTCTTTACCGAGAGTCTTGTTTCTTGCGTTGCCCATAAAGTTGCAAGAAGGCGACGGGGAAGTACATTGATAACATGTGACTGCAGCATTGGAAGATGAGAACGAGATCGGAAGGAACAACAAGAACAAAAAGGGAAAAATGTAAAGTGGATTGCAGCCTTTATATACTTGTCTCCTTTTTCTTAGAACCCTTTTTTCCACAATTTCCAAATGGAAAACCTCATAGTAAATCCCCCCCCCTTGCAGCTTTTTGCCAAGGCCACTAAATCCAGTAACCGCCCGGTCGATGGTTCGACGCTCATTAAGAAACAGGCTGCCAACAGTTCTTTGACGACTATGCATGTATAAACATTCCAAAAAACCCAAAAAGAATAAAACAGAACATGAATGACATGTTGGGCTATTCGGGAATGAAGGACCTTCCACTTTTAACTAGAACCGGCTCTATGCGTAAACGACTCTTTCGTCCGGCTTATCACCATTCATTTATTTTGCATCTTCCAATGGGAAAATACAAAGCATCCAAACATCTGTATGCAGCAATAAATGGCAATGAACGAGGTGCTTGTCAAAAAGGAACCAATTGCCGTTGACGAATCTTGGACCTTATTATTGATTGAACATGATAATATGTCCTTGCCTAGCCAGTTCGTGCCACTTTATAGATACTTCCCTTTTCCACGCTCTAATAAGAAATCTGCATCTTTTTCCTTGGACACAAATACTACTTGAAACAAGCAAAACATTGTGTCACTCCTTATCTTACACGTATTTCGTTCATTCGTCTGAGGTAATATTGCCATTTCGATGGTGACAGTATGGAGATGTGATTATAGATATTAGATGAAAGTAAATCAGACATAAAAGTACAACAATTTTTTTGCGTTTCGGTATACAATCAGGATTCCCAATTTGCACTTGGCGGAACATACCATAGAAGGATTGCTTGTTCTTCGTCTTCCACCTCCTCCTTACGCACGAAATAGAAATTCATATTCCCTGCGTTAAGCATGGTATATCAACAACAATCGAGATATTTCGTTCCCTTTAATAACAACGGACAGAACTCCCGTTATGTGGATTGGATGAACTTCGTCTATCCGGGAACCAAGTTGATGCAAGCGTCATATGATACTTGTGTCAATATGCACGCCTTGATTCACTTATTTTGAGGGCTAACCTGGGCCTATTCTAAGCAGGCCGGATGTAGTGGTAATGAAACCTTTAATAACTAATGTTTCTGGAAACAGTTACAAGTGTGCAACTATCAATAAAGATTCTTATTCATTGGAACTCGATGAATAAGTAAAGGGTTACACAAGGACAACAATATTGAATAGCTGTCTTGAGGAATCTCCTCCCTTCCATCTCGCTTTAATTGCTGCTATCTATTGTTGATAAGATACAGAGCGTAGAGATGTCTCTGAATTCGTGTGAATATATCTGCAGTAAATATTCCCCGCCGTACAGCCTTCAAAATGTATGACTAATTCGGTTTGATAGATCCAGTTCAAATATGCTAATTAATCATTAAAAGAATTATGTTACATGAAACGCGTTATTATCAGACAAGGTTTGAATATTTACGTTTTAGATTTAAGAAGCACCAAAATAAAAAAGAAACACTTTTCAGCCTAAGTAGATCATCCATTCAACCTCCAAATGCATCAATTCGGAGACCAAAAAGCAATTTGTATAGGGAAAAAAAACCAGATAAAACACAAAAGAATAAGCATAGGTCTGTACGACAGGAGAGATAAAGGAACAGAACCAGAAATAAGTAAACAGAAAGAAAACATATACAGCAGTACATACAAGTGGATGGGTGGAGGTGATAGGACTTAAGAAATAAAAGCGCAAAAAAAAAAAATAACGATGATTAAGTCAAAAGTAAATTTAGAACCTCAGCACGCCTGAAGAGCATGCTGCTGTGACTGGATGCTGTTGTTGTGCTTGTTGTTGTACCATAGCCTGAGTTGGATGCTGTGACGAAAGCATGGTAGTAGGTGGAATTTGTTGCTGCATGTGCATGCTAGGCGAACCTGTAGCAACGGCCGAAAATTTCGTGGTGTTCATGAGGGTATTATGCAGTGGCGCGGTCGTTGTCGCTGCGGTAAAAGGCACTCTAGGATTAGATGTATAAATGGATTGACCTGCGTTCATATTCGGAATCGGCGATCCTGTAGTTGCCTGCAGTTGTTGCCTTGGTACGAGCTGTGGTATCGATTTCAGCACTTGCCCAACGTTATATCCACCTTGTGTAATTGGACAATCTTTATGTGCCAACAGCAACGTCTTGAGATTCATGACCTCTTCGCGCAGCGCATTTGTCTGCAATTGCAGTTGTTCGTTATCGCTAGTTAAATACTCGACTTTTGTTTGCAGATTGCTCAGCCATTGTTTCTTTCGTTGTCTGCATTTCAGTGCCGCTAATGGGATCCAGTCAATGCTTGTATATTAAACTTTTCTATAAAATTTACCTAATCGATTTCTTTCCAGAAAATTTCTTCGTTTTTCTTCCTCTTCCGGAGTTAAAGCTTGCGTTTTTGCCGATTTCTTTTTCGTTGCATCACTATCCTTGGCTGCTGTCCTTTTACGGCTCTTCCGAGTTGGGTTCTGGTCTTGCACTGGTCGCTTTGCGTTTGTTTCCTTTGGAGGTGTATACTGTCCATTCTTCGTATTGCCCACGGATGGAGAAACAAGTGATGTTCCACGGTCAGCAGGGGTGGTGATGCTCATGTCACTTGTCGCACTACTCACAGAGGCTGACCGAGCCCCAGAAAATGCACCGTTGTCTTGTTGATTAGACATCGTATACGGCATCGTGTTCCTTGATGCATCTAGATGGAAATACACTTAGCCTGGATGATCCTTTCATTTTTGGGTTCTATTCATTACCTGTGTATGTCGGATCCTTTGGTCCCACCTGCAATGGTGCACCCGAATTCATGGGAACACCCAGCTGCCCTGTGGTTGATTTATTCACATAAGCATCAAATGCTTCTGGATTTGCTGGACCTTGGAGCATAGAGGGCGAAAGAGGGGACGTGTGCAAAGAATCCCATTCAATATTACCTTTTGTTGAAGGATCGGTGATAGGAGGTAGAGTCGGCTTCTTCTCCGGATCAACTTTCCGTTCGTCTTTCTTATTGGCCGCAACCGAAAAGCTTTGTTCGAATGGATTTGGTTCCTGATCCAACTTTGCACTTGGATTCAACGGTAACACGGCCATGGGAGGACTGTTATTATTCTTCGTAATCGTGCTCATTGCTAGAAAGAAAGGCATTAATTATCAAATTTTTTGATTGTCCGGAGCGGCTTACTACTTTTCAGGTCCGTTGAGTTTTTAACAGAGGATTCGTCGGATTCGGCTTTCGCGTTCTTTGTCGTATCGGCTTTCTGTCCTGCCATAGCACTGGAAATGCTATGCACGGCTGCAGGTTTGAAAGTTACTCACTCCTGAGTGTCGCTGAATTTCTTCTTCTGGGATTACCTACAATTGTCTTCTGTTGTGCTTTTTTGAATTCAGGGTTGTTGAATGGAGTGGTATGAAAGGCGGGCGTAATGGGTCCCAAAAGCTTGAATGAAATCTTATTTAGGCAATAACGTGGGTTTAGAGTATAAAAGGGGTTCAGGTTATAGATCTCACAATTTACCTTTGTCCAAAAAAGAAATACAAATGGCAAGTTCAAAAAGACAACTCTTCTTCTTTTCCCACTCCGTAAAGTTTGGAGAAAGGTTAAAACTAACTTAACCGAAGAAAGAACAGAAAAGAAAAACGGAAATCGGCCAAAAGAGATCAGAGCAAAGAAGCTGATTCGCGAAGAAACGAACATTACATCATACCTACCATTTCGGGAAGCGCGATTTTTTGGCCGTTCGGACTTTTGTTTTAGGTGTTTCCAACAAAAACAGCATGAAATCCCCCCTTTCTCAAATTCACAGACATAAAGAACTTCCAAACTATTTAATTCAATCCAGAGCATAAATACAGATGAATTTACTCATGCTAAATGGACAATAATTGATGAAGTTCCTGCTATTTGTCATCGAAAACCTTGAAATCAGAACTTGTTAATGATCTCTCTTACACGCAGAGTCTTCCATTGTTGCGAATACACATGGCTGAACAGAAGACCACAAATACAATACCGGTGGATTTTTAAATTTCATTCCTTTCATTCAAAAAAAGAAAATAAGCCATGTGGAGAAGTCGAAGATGCTACATTACTAAGGTTGAATCCCCTTTTCTATCGTTTTTGGCAAATCCTAAAAATTTTGCAAACCTTGAGCACGAGGGTAACCAAAACGTAGCCTTAATAGATCAGAAGACGAGCTATTTTTTTACTAAAAGGCAGAGACGCATGAAGAGAAAAACGCAAAATAAAGTTCAGCACGAGACAACAAAGAAAACGTAGTTTTTTTGAACTAGAGATCTAAGGGATAAGGAAGAAGAGGTAGAAACAGGGAAACGAGAATGGCTGGTCTAGGAAAGAGTTACAAGCAAAATGGTACAATGATCCCATAATGCAGGAAACCCAAAACTGACGTACTTTGTTCCAAACATGTACTTATCTCCTATTAACTTTAATTTCAGTGATGGTTCGATCTATGGTTGCACGAACCTGATGAAAAAAAAACATTGCTCCATGCAACAAAGAGGAGATCCGTTTGCAAAAGTCGTTAGCCATAGACATCCATTTGCTATCGCGATGGTGATACTCTTTTTATATTGTGGCCACTGTGGATGTTGCCATGAAAAATGATAAACATTGCTCTAGTAGAATCAGATTTCACTCTTTGTATAGCTTTATGTCCCACGAGAGTGTTTAAACTTGTAGAAACAAAAGGGAAGGGAAAAAAGAAATTGATAGACATTTGTTGGCTAAAACGTGAGAATTGAATTGTGCATGTTTAGCACGTCATGTTGTGAGACAGAAAAAAGTTTTCTCTCTCTCTTTCTCTCTCTATAAGCATACAAAGCAGAATAAGTTGAGCTAAATAGGACCAACCACGAGATCGCAAGATGTATGTCTGCACCAAATGTGGGCCTCAAACACTGACGGGCGATGAAAATAGGGGTCTTAATTTCAGTAACCTTGTTTTTCTCTGTGTTTCAAACCTGACATGAATATAAAATGACACTTTCGTTCCTTTCTTCTTTTTTTTTTTACTTCACTTCAACACGAGAAATGTCCAGATCACATCCACAAGAAGAGCGTATTCCATCTAATATACATCCATCCCAACGACAAACCTATGGAGCTGTTCCGGATTTTGTTGGATCCGCAACATCTTCTTCGTTTAGAGATACTACTGAAAGTTTTGTTGGGTCCTATTCAAGGGCATCCGCTCTTTACATGGCTGAAAACCTTACCCTTACCAATACACTATCCCATCATGGTCTCGATCTAAACAACGAGGAACAAGGCGAAGATGCACTGCGCAGAGAAACAAAGTATGCAACTTTTTTTTCTGGTTTTTTTTCCGTTTGACCATATATGGTACTAACAACAAAGATTTTGCTTTAAGAACTCCGATCCCCTTTCTGATTGAACCGGATCCTCATCTGTGTCGAACCATTTCCTCTCACTTCTCAACTTTCTCGCGCGTATCATCCGTTGCATCGGTTATCTCTCAGCACCTTTATCACTCCGATGTGGTAGTCGGCCAATCCACCTTTTGCCAATCGGTGTTCAACTCAGTCAACGTCCTGGTTGGTGTTGGTATCCTGGCCCTGCCCTTAGCCTTCCGAATGGCTGGGTGGATTATGGGCTCCATCATTTTCCTTTTCTGTACTTTTCTGACCAACTATACCGCTAAATTACTTGTACGGTGTTTGGAAACATACCGCGGATCAACTTATGGTGATATTGGTGCAGCCGCATTTGGTGATGCGGGAAGAAACTTTGTTAGCTGCGTTTTTGTTATTGAATTGTTTACATTAGGGTAAGGAATCGCATGCACAAGGATTTTATCGGATAATCTCATCTATATTTTCTAGAGTCGCCGTAGTCATTCTGTTAGGGGACGGTCTTTCATCGTTGGCTCCTCACCTAAATGCTCTTACTATCAACCTTCTTTGCTTTGCAATTCTCACTCCGCTATTGTTCTTGCCAATCCGGAAGCTGGCCTATGCCAGTCTCATTGGTGTGATTAGCGGTTTCTCCCTTGTCATAATCGTGGTGTACGACGGCCTCTCCAAGACTGAACGGCCGGGAAGCCTTTGGGAACAAGCGGTAAGGCACTAGATAAACAGAGAGAAGGAAAAAAAATGTTAGATCTTGTCTCACTTTGATCTGACAGGACACCGAGCTTGTTCCATCTCAACTGTACAACATACCCCTTAGTTTCGGTCTTATCATGGCTGGATATTCTGGACATGCTGTGTTCCCCTCTATTTACCGCGATATGGAAGATCCAAGGACTTACACAAAAATGATCGATATCACTTATATAATTACAGCTTCCATATATATTGTCATGGCAGTAGCTGGCTATGCCATGTTCGGATTGGATACCATGCAAGAGGTAAATATGCAGTTGTTGGGGTATAGCTATCTAATCTTCTGACACCATAGATTACCCAAAACTTAGCGTTGACACCAGGATATCAAAAATTAGTAAATAACTTCGCCATATGGCTCATCGTCCTGACACCGATCGCGAAATATGGCCTCATGCTCAATCCTATCACTGTCACCTGCGATTTATTATTGGAAAGTTTGCCGCGTGTGGAAGCCTGGTGCAAAGGAATTTCATGGCGTTCATCTCTCCTACAAGGCCTGGTTCGTATCCTTCTGAGTGCCTTGGTTATCTTTGTCGCTGCGGTCTTTCCAGGATTCGATCGCATTGTGGTAAGTATAAACGCACTATCCAACAATGATGTGTTTGCTTATATGGGGGTTATAGTCGTTACTTGGTGCACTCTTTAGCTTTGGAATCTCTGCCATATTCCCTCTAGAGTGCTATCGCCAACTCTTTGGTTCTACCTTATCGCATTTTGAATCCATCATGATCTGGACATTAATCGTTATCTGCTCGATAATGGCCGTCATCGGTACTATCGCAAGTATGATTTTGTGATCGCAGTAATGGGCGCTCGTAACTCAACAGCTTGCCTGCCACGTATTCGAAAAAATCTATCCTGCACAAAGCTATTATAGAAATCCATACGTTTTCATCTTCTAAAATAACATATCATTCAAAAACTGAATGAGGACTTGTGAATAAAAAAATCATGTTTTACAATAGTATACGTAGTATTCTTTTTCCTTGCTTAGTATTTATACAGAGTCTGTTATACCAGAAGTGACTAACAAACGGAAATAATAATCAACGAGAGGATGAGGCAATACATGGAGAAACAGGAAAACTTAGACTTCGCCATGTTGTTCTTCATCTTCGAGATAATAATTTTGGTCAGCCTTGCCTTTCTGATCTTCCTCCTTTGTTTTAACGGCCCGCACGTAATTATCCTCGGATAATTCTGGCTGTCGCTCTTTTGTATTGTTATCGGATGTAATTTCTAGATTATCGAAGCTTGAGGTTATAGCCCATTGCGCACTGTCACTGCTGCTTGTAAATTCCCCAAACTGCTCATCCTCTGAATCCTCTTTGTTGTTGCCTCCTTGAAATGCGGCTCGTCGTTCCATTTCTGTGGCGTCAGCCACATGATCATACTCGTCGTTGTCATCGTACGTATCTTCACAGTTTTCGTTTTCTCTGGTATGGCTTTGCGTACGTCGAAGTGTATTTGCGTGTGGAAATTGTGAAAATCCTCTAGTCCAGTCCGTTATGACTCTTCCCGTCTCCTGTATTTATAGCAGCAAGAGTTTAGCAATTCCGGATACCATTCATTTTAAGAAAATCCAACCTCGTCATCATCACTCCCATATTCCTCATCTTCTAATGGGGCGCCATTCTCGGGGATAGATGATCCTTGATTGTTGCTGGGCATTCCAAACCCACCGTCATATCCGTAATCATAGTCGTCCCGACCACTAGTTTTAGTTTAGGATTAGGAATTAAATAACAATTCACCATACGCTATCCAATGCTCCTGATCATCTTCCTCGTCTTCATCCATTCCACTATCAATGACTCGTTGATCTAAATACCGGGGATACTATATGCAGCTTAGATCAGATTGAAACCCCGCTTTTCTACCTGACTGGAATCATCCTCATCTTCCTCTTCTTCATCATCCGTGGCTGCCTCCAATTCATCATTCGGGCGGGTTCCTCCCAAAGGCAATCTATCACGTTCCCTTGTAATTCTGAGCTCGTTGTTACAATATGCATTCCAGCTATCTAAATCCACATGATCTTTAACTGCGCTGACAATGGTCTCCGGATAGCCTTCCAATAATTTGATAATCTCATCCGCAATAAAACTTAAATGACCCATATAGCCCAGTCGCATGCCCTTTGGCTTTGCACTGTTTCGCTGCATTAATACCCCTGCTACAAACATAATCCATATAACTTGCCACTCTATATCATTAGCTTTCTGTGCCTCGACAATTTTCGAGGTGAGTTGACCATCCTTCAATACTGAGATAGCAAGGTATCGATTATAACCTTTATCCATTCGCCCATTAAAGATTTGATGGAGCATGTCATATATGACGTAATGCAAAAAGTTGTTCCAGGGAAATGAAAAGAATAAATCCTAACAACCCGTCAATTCTAACAGGATGGAAGCAAGTATACTTACAACGCATGTGGGCATCACCTTGTATTCTATAAACTTTTGCTTCAAATAGTCGCCAATAGCCAGTCGCTGTTCATCGTTGTCTGCTTTATCTTTCCTCGCAGCAGCATCACTGGACGAGCCTTTGGATTCCTCTGTACCTGACTTTCCATTATTCTCCTTTTTTTCCGGCAGAACAGCATCCGTCCCGTTGTCAGCATTGCTCTCTTCAGCTAAAGAAGAATTCAAATTTGACATGTTGGAACAATGCAATAGTTCAGCAAAAAGTTCGCAGATCTTTAATCGCTCAAATCCCAACGGTGTCTGCTTCCCAATTGATGTTTCCATAGGTCCATGCTAAACAACGTGAGGAACTCTGCTTGGTAGCCATGCATATCACATCCTTACCACAGATTTTGGCTTCAAAAGAAGAGCATTGAACCTAGGAACATTGTCCGCTAAAACCTTCAACATATCCGCCAGTGACACGGAAGCTTCACGAACAACTTGATTAGCAGAATACCCGTACGAGTCATTGAGCATTGGCTCGTTATCCATATCACTGCGTCCATTTTCATTAAGAACAAAAAAATACACTTAACATTTCAAACCTGTTATTGTGACGAATGAGGTCGATTATTATGGTAACACCGTTAATAAGCGTAGATGTCGAGTTGGGCGCCTGCTCATCCAACATAAACCCTGCCAATCTCTGCATCATCTCCTCGCTAGCAAAGAAGTTTATCAAATATTCCAACTTAGTCGTAACGGACTACCTTTTTAAGTCAATGATAAGATCGTTTACGCCAATACTCGGTGATTCAAGAAGACTGGTTTGGGACATACGGATGATCTCGCATATACATTGTTGTGCAATTGAATGTTCCTTCATATAGAGTCGGTGTTGTGTATTTACAAATGCAAACCATCCTTACCTCACTATCCAAGTAAGGGTCCAATCGACTGACTAAGTTCTCCAACAAACCACCATCACTTAACCACTACATTGAGGATTGCATAAGATAAGATAAGATAGAGTGAGCTAAGAAAAGATAAAAGAATTGCCGTTGCAAAAGCATACCTGCACGGTGCCTTTTCCTTCCGGTAACTCTTCAACTCGCACCAACGTCAAAAGTAGATCCATAATGGCAGAGGTCTGTAGATGTGCCAGGATCTTGTTTAGGTTGTCTGGTTTGGACCGGATAAATTCAATCATCTGGTGCGACAATAGTTAATGATAAGGTACATTTCCGCCTCAAGTGCGATATAGGTACCTCTGTTGTCCGTTTTGCTAAAAGCACGCTAATAGTTTTGCAAAAATAAGACGCTTGCAATGGATCGAGACCTGTTTCTTCCGTAATCGGCTTTTCAGTGTCATTGAGTCGCCGTCTCGGAGCTGCAGGACGGTCCAGGAAGGTCCAAAACGACTCCAATAAGTCCTTATTTTCCAAAACTATTGCATCTACAATATACGGAACTTCACATGCTATAATTTCACAGGCCAAGAATGGATATCTTTGTTTGATACAGTTAGATCCAGGGAGTATGATCCATCACGTTGCTGCTCTTACTTGTATTTGGCGCTGTCGTCGAGGTCAGAGGCGGTGATATAGTTGAGCAACTGACCGAGGTTCTCAGGCTTACAAAAACTAGCGAAAGAATAGCAATGTCAATATCAGTAACACAATACTGAGTAGCGTCCTTTCCATGGTACGGAAGCCCATGGCGCGTAGATATGGAACGAAATAATATACAAGTTAATCAGCTTCTGGTTGTGGGATTTGGTTTCTTGTAGTAGATCTTCTTCTTCAAGGATGTGTTCCAGTGTGATGTCCTCACGATCTAGTAAAGCGTCGATTGCGGAGGAATTATGGAAGCCGAATCGCCAGAACATGATGAGAAAGACTCAAGGCAGAAAGGTCAGAGAGACGATAGATATAATGAGGCCAGTGAACTCGGTCATCAAATTTGTCCGAACCGCAAGTCACTCCCGATATACAGACCTAAGAAAGTCGACAATAGGCGCCATTGAACAATGATAAAACAGCCCAGACCCAACAATGCAACTCATCTTTTAACTTGGTACTGATAAATACATATATAACTCTCTGGGGGATTATCATCTCCTTCCTTCCGATATTACTTGCGAAATTGCAAAGAGTACCTGGAAATGCCTAAGAACCGTATATGCATTGTCTATATATGTTATGTAAATGAAAATGAACATGTATTAGATAGATAGACTGCATATTCTACAATTTGTATCTTATTTATTCTTATGGAATATTAGCTTGAGGGCTGTGGGGACTTGTGTTGGCACGTAGGTCATCCGATGTGCACATTAGTCTGTAAGGAAATTGATTCGGACAGGAACATCGTTTAAGGTACGGCTCCCAGTTTCAATCCCAATTAGGATATACTAAATACACCAATTGCTCCCTCTCAAAACTTCACTGCTTTATCTGCAAAAGTTTTATTTGCCACAACAAAATAAGAAAACAAAAGCATCAGCGGTTACTTTTTGCCTCTAGCAGGGCTTCCGCTGTAACTTTAAGCTTTAAGTCGGCTTCATCTTTGTCTCCAACGTCGACGTCACTACTTATCAAATAGTGTTAAGAGCGAATGGCTCCTTCAAACGTCTACCGCTCTCACGGTTGCGGTAGATACTCTCCATGATAGAGCGTTTGAGACTGGCAATAGTTTTGATTATTGATTATCATCATATATAATATACTGTATCACTGTAATTAAAAGGTAAGACATAACCGTATAAATGAGCTCGCCCTGGAAAATTTGTAGGATTTCGAATTGATGTTTTTTTTTCGGACAGCTTACCTGTCGCTGGATAGGCATAGCATGTTCCTTAACATAAACGTAACGCGTGGAGAAGCGGCCTGTACGTTCTTCTACGAGGAATTCAGCTACGAGAATACTGCTAGGCTATTGAAGAAGATCGATGACATGGGCTATATCAATTTCTGTTATCCTGAAGACGAAATGGAACCATTCTTAATTTTTCTTCCCAGGATTCATAGCAATCCCTTTCGCTTCCATCCGTACCCCTCAACTTCTGCACCGGAGCTATCATTCCGTAAGCTAACAAGTGATGCATCCCAACCAAGTACATCGGTGTCCAAATATAGATAATTAAACTACAGTGGTAAAAGTAATTTCAACGCCCGTTTGATACAGCTTGATTAAGAGAGATCTTTCATATGTCAAATGAACTGGTTTTATCGCATAATCCCTACAATGATCAGGTCTATCAATGCGTGGAATGCGTATCAAAAATGCTTTTACTAAGTGGTTTGGAGATGTACCTGTTTATCCATAATGAGAAATCAATAAGATGGTGCTCAAATCGCAACATGCCTCTCATTCAATAAACCAGAAACAGAAAAGAGATATAATCAAAAGGTGTGTTGTCGGTCATTGTACATTGCAAATCAATGTTCCGTCGATAAGTCATGATTCAATTTTCAAAAGGATTGTCAACAAACAATGAAGACCTTTGTGACTTTATGAGGTAAAAGAAATCAACCATGCTTATCTCAATCATTTTACAATAACGATCACTTTCGGCAATAACAAGAACGTAGAGAAGATTACTGTTTTTCAGACTTCCATGTAAGATTTATGTCCAAGTCTTCGAACAAACTTCGTTATTAAGCACTGACACTCTAAAACGTGCAATTGCAGAAAAAGCGACGATCAGCGACCAAAATAAATAGTACTACAATTTGCATGAAAAATCCACTTTGTTCAATCCAAGTCTGGGTTCGAAGGCGGAAATTAAGGGGACGCCAAATAGGTTTGTTTGAATCTAAAAGAAACGGGTGCAAGCTTGCCAAGTCCAACTTCTTTCTGCATATGCTATGTTTTCTTGTTCATAGCTAAAGTACTGTATAAGCTTTTAACGGATTAGCGTTTATAGACAAAACTAAAATTAACAAGTGTCCCTTTGCATCCTCCGAATAACAGAAATCGACATGTTGTCTCTGTCGTGGTCCGTGTGACTTATTCCTCAGACATTATCTACCCCGAACAACTAAAGTCAAGACCAGCTCTGGTCTTAACATCGACTGTAATAGAAATAATACGTTTTTCTTGTATGAATGGAAAACTTTGTCATCTGCTAAAATAGTACGTTTTCTCGCTCCCCTTGTGTCCTCCCCTTCATCCAATAGAGGATCACAGTTGTGCAGTTACTTGTGACTATTCAAAGTATTTCGCACTGATGTACAGCTATATTGTGATTTGGTGGGTCAGCTGTTGTGTCAAACATATACAAAATCTAGAAGCGACTTTTTTTTGTGAGCGAACATGTGCGAGCAAGCAAACATGATATGAAACCGTTGATGACTGGGCATATAGATCGAATAGGAGCAAATCGCTTCGCATTTTATTGAGAATAGAGTACCTTATTTTCTATCTACCTTTGGTACGTTTATGATCTATGGACGGTGCCAATTGACACATTTTTTATACGTGGGGTGTTTCTTCTTCTAGTCATAATTGCACCGCTGCGGCTTTGTTTTCATCGTCTTCAGCGCATCATGATAGCCTTTTGACTGATTTGATAAGAGGTAACATACGTGTAACCAAACTATCATAGGGTAATCCCGAAGTTGACAGCTTAGTCAAGGATTATACAACAAGATCATTGGTTTCTGCGCTATCAACTCGTTATCCGGAAAGATCCAGCTTAGCCATTGCAATTGCCTTCCAAAGATTAAATCAATTATCAGGGCCAATGGTGCAATGGAATTTTATATCGATGGATTTTTTGTATATAAAGGGATAGAACAAGAAGGTTTATGGCCCATGCTGTTTGCTGTGCATCCGTCCGCGTGTGTGCAAAAATTTCAAGAGCCACTGGTGTTACCTAATTTTAACTCCGCGCTAGATACCACCAACGTACGATATCTTCATATTATTATATCGATTTGCATCCTTTTCATAGTTTCTTGAGAAGAAACATTTTTCAATCCACTGTAACAACAGAGAAAAAACTTGTAACGTTGTTTAGCTTACAGATGGTGTTTATCTGAGATATAAAGTGATACGAACGTGAATATTCTGTCAAAAACAACACGTGATGTTTGAGAAGCTTTTATATAAGCACTGCGTATGCTGGACGATTCAGCTTTTTTCTATTGAACAACGATGGCTACTGTTATCAATGAGTATGATTTGATTTGCGTGGGTGCTGGTGTTGTTGGATGCGCTGCTGCAAAAGCATTTGGTACCGATGGGCGAAAGGTTCTTCTTCTCGAACGTGATCTTAGTGAACCGGATCGCATCGTGGGTGAATTGATGCAGCCTGGTGGTGTAAATGCCTTGAAAGCCCTTGGTCTACAAGGTAACTTAAAGAACTGGATCCATGGTCTTTTTGTGTAACGGCGGCTTATTTTTGGCATCAGACTGTGTTGAAGATATTGACGGAATTCCTTGCTATGGCTACAGCGTGCTTCGCAACGGTGAACTTGTAGAGATACCTTACCCCGTTGACCAGGATACAGGAGAAAAAGCATGCGGTATTTCCTTTCATCATGGACGCTTTATTCAGAAGTTGCGATCGGAAGCGAGCAATACGAAAAAGTAACGTAGCTTATTTGACTACAGCTGCAGATCACTAAATCGTTCGATAATTTTTCTTAGTGTCACGGTCAAAGAAATGACGGTCACTCAGCTCTTGAGGGATGAGGGCGACGACAAAATCATGGGAGTCGTTGCTCAGACAAAGGATGGGAAAGAGGAGAAGGTATTTAAAAACGATTAGTCCATATCCCAAGGCATCAATTAATTGCTTGGCTTAGTTCTATGCATCCTTAACTATTGTAGCTGACGGTATATTTTCCAAGTTCCGCAAAGAGTTTACTACCAAGACGCCGGACGTCCGATCGCACTTTGTTGGGTATTGTTTCTTGTCCTGCGCATTATTTGAAAAATGAGACAAGCTGACAATAACTACAAATAGCTTCTTGATGAGAGACGTGGAGCTACCTCTGCCTCAACATGGATTCGTCGTGCTTGCAGAGCCTTCGCCCGTACTCATGTATCAGATCGGAACGCATGAAACACGAGTACTTGTAGATATCCCTGGAGAGCTTCCCTCTGCATCGAACGGTGATTTGAAGAAATATTTGCAAAACACCGTTGCACCGCAGTTACCGGAATCCATTCAAGTTAGTACGAAACTCGTGTGTTTGCTAACAAAGCTGAACATAAAATTAGAAAAAGTTCTTGGAGGGTTTGGAGACAGAACGGCTCCGATCAATGCCTAATGGATTTCTGCCCCCTTCCATCAATGCATGCAATGGTGCTGCCTTGTTAGGAGATGCCATGAACATCCGACACCCTCTGACAGGTGGAGGCATGACTGTGGCGTTGAATGACGTGATCTTATTGAGAGAACTGTTGAATAAGGAAAACGTTCCCTGCTTTGCAGATACAGACCTCATCATACAGTCCATGGACGCTTTTCATTGGAAGAGAAAGAAATATTGTACGGCAATCAACGTGCTGGCCATGTCCTTATACCGTCTTTTTGCAGCAAGTGGTAAGTTGACTATTAAAGCCATTCATTAAGGGGTCTAAAAAATTGGATAACCATAGATAGCAATCTTGAGATATTACAGAAGGGCTGTTTCTCCTATTTCAAGCTCGGCGGTGACTGTATCGACGGTCCTGTGAGCCTTCTGTCTGGGTTAGCCGAACGACCTTTGCTCCTTGTTTATCACTTCTTTGCGGTCGCCTTTTACTCCATTTGGCTCTTATTCCATGAAGGTGGCGTCAGCCGATGTCCACAGAATATGATCAAGTCTATTGCTGTGTTCCATACGGCTTGCGTGACTATCCTTCCTTATCTATGGAGTGAGACCAAAGACTAACTAACTAAACCTACCTCTTTTCTTGTAAGCTCTACCCCCACCCTAATTTAACCCGCTTCACCACTACTTTACTGCTTATCCCACCTAACTCATTGACATGCATGTAAACTTCCTTTTCCTCTATTCTTACATTGATTTAAACAAGCGTTTGAAATAATGAACTGTGACAATACGCTTTATTTAGCCATACTCGGCGCAAGTATCTGGCCTGGCTATAACTTGATTTAACAATGATTAGCGGGTGATTAGGTCACCTTAGAAAAGGTCCCAGAGACGTTCAAACTCCTTATAGAACGAATCCACAACACTCGGTATATTAGTGACGATAATATTCTCCCTGTTTTTGAAACGAGCACTAGAGAACAAAAGAAAATGCCCATCAAAAATTAAACTTCTTAGGAATAACCAAGTACATCGTGTCTCTTACCCGATAGACCAGTTGAAGCTTCCAGTGATCACATGTTTGTGGTCGACCACAGCAAATTTGTTATGCATGAATTGGTCGCTAGGGTTATCTTAGCGCATTGTTTTTTTTTTCGTTTCGTTACCTGTTATCCGTCTTGAAGGGGATTCCATATCGCTCATGCAATCTCTCTGTATCAGCACCCTTTCCTTCTAATTGATCATTATCCGTAATGATACGGACATCCACTCCTCGGTTCATTGCATCGCTTAGTATACGAGCTGTACTGTTGTCAGTGAGTGAAAACACGCAGACGTAAAGCGTCTCTTGAGCTGATGCCAGCGCGTCCGAGAAAATCTAAATCGTAGTCTATTGGTTAAGGTCATCTCGACACACGCTATCGTTATTACATCGTAACTTTCTTCCGAAGGGAAGAAAAGAGGCATACAGTAGATGTTGCTCGGAATGTGATCCAGGTATCGGGGTTGAAAGCTTCCTCCGCGAAGATATGTTCCACCACGATACGAACTGTACTCCTCCCGGTGACCATACTCCACGTGTATCTGCTGAACGCGCCTATGTTCAGCACGTTCGGCATAGTAGACGTCAACGTTCTTCTCCTGATGCCACGCGGCAACTTCTGTCCATGTTGGCTTTGGCGTAACTGGACCGTCGGTGCCGAGCGATGGGAAATCGTTTGAAGCATTATCGGATGCGGAAGACTTGGTAGCGGCTACCTCTGCCCATGAGAAGTGTTTTTCTTCTTGTTCGACTTCTTCCTCTTCTTTGTTTGAGTGCTTGTGTTTGTTCTTTGGGGCAAACGCATGTGCACCAACCGAGGTTGCAAGCATACTGGAAACATACGTTTTCAATAAGGATAAGACGTGTTTGTCTGCATCTGACTCCATCGCATCTTCGGCCGCAGAGAACATCTTATCAAATATCCCAACAGCTTGACCACTCTTTTGATGCTTAAGAAGCAAGTTTAGATGGTCTGTGGCTTTGTCGAGTGCATCTTCGTTTGAGACGAGTGTCTCTGCTGATAGCATAGACTATTCTACGCGTAAGTTAAACGAAATAAGGCTGCTATCCAGTTTCCTACCTGGCTCAGAAGCTGGGATAAGTTCAGACGTTCTTCTTCGTCCCAAGGAAGTGTTCCAGACATGGCGTTTTGAAAAGAAAAGAGGTGGGGTGAAGCTAGACCTGCGTCCCAAAAACCCAAACTCGGACTGTGACTTTGGGAACGCACACACGAGTTTGCAATATTCAGTGTAACGCGTTCTATATAGTGCTGTTGTCAAGACAGTTCAGTTTTGTTATCCTGCCCTGTGGTGAGGCACAGTAATCTTATTGGGCATGCGCCACCGAAAGGTCATCTGAGGAGCTGCGGAATGGGCTGCGCATCATATTCTGGGTTCATTTCTCCTGGTCGTACAAAACATGCCTCGGGATTACTTTATTTAAGTTGTCGACCGAGACTATTACTCCGAAAACTATCCTAATATTGCTCCTCTAGTTAACCTGCATCGGTCACAATGAGTTGAAAAGGTAAAGGAAAGAAGGGGGAAAAGGGTAAGATTGAAAGGAGGGATGGATGGATGATTGATATGCCAAGAACAACGGGAATCCGCAGAATCAGTTTTACGTAGCACACACATAAAGACAAAAATATGTGAGCATAATTTGGCAGTAGTTAATTTTGTTGGTTTCCCAATCAATTGAAAGTCCAAAGCAGGATCAGCGCCACGATCTCATACTTGCCTCGTTATGGCGCATGTTTCACAGTATGGATGAACTGTGGCTTGGGGTGACAAATCGTGCGTTGTAGGCCTGGACGCGTGACGAGTCTTTTCAGGGTTTTCTCCTGCTATTTAAGCTTCTGCTGTTGATAAGATAAATCTGCGCCTCTCTGGGTTTTCTCCTCCTTCTTGTTCTGCCGATCATCTACTTCAATGTCTCACTATACCGTTCAGATTGACGGTACTTCTGAGACGCTTACAATTCGTCCTCGGTATCGTATTATCCGTAAAGTTGGTTCAGGCGCTTATGGAACGGTATGCTCTGCTCGTGACGAAGAACAAGACCGCTACTGTGCTATCAAGAAGGTCTATAAGGTGTTTGACAAACGCTTAATCGCGAAACGATGTCTCCGAGAGATCAAGTTGCTACAACATTTCAATGGACACCCACGCATCATTGAGCTTTTCGATATGGATATTGTTAATCCTGAAAACTTTAATGAGGTCTACCTGATTTTCAATTGTATGGATGCAAGTCTACATGATGTGATCCACTCCAGCCAGCCTTTAGACATTGTACATGGTCAATGGTTCCTGTATCAACTCCTCTCTGGTCTCAATTATATTCATGCTGCTGATGTTATTCACCGAGATTTGAAGCCAGGTATGGGATGACACGAATTCAATAAGGAATGGAGTCCTAATGCGGTTTCTTTCTTTAGCGAATATCCTGGTTAATCGGGATTGCGATATTAAAATCTGTGACTTTGGCATGGCTCGTGGATACAGGGTCTCAGACAATATTGGTTCCATGACGGAGTATGTGACAACAAGGTGGTACAGAGCTCCGGAAATAATGATCAGTCCACACAATTATAGTAAACTCAGTAAGCATCTTTTGTGACATACCATTGGGCGGATCACTCAATTTGTTGTAATAGTTGACGTTTGGTCTGTTGGTTGTATTTTCGCAGAGATTCTTGGTCGCAAAGTGTTGTTCAAAGGCCATGACTACGTGGACCAGCTGTACAAAATTCTGGAAATACTAGGTTTACCAAGTGACATCTCTTTTTGGGATCCGTGCGACTCTATTGCTGCCCATATTCAGCAATTATGCACGGTCGAAGGTCAGCCACCACCAGATCAGCCTGTTGATTTCAGCCTGCTATTCCCTCAATGTCCTCCAGAGGGAATTGATATTCTTCAGCAAATGTTACAGCTCGATCCCCATCTACGTATTCCGGTCAGCGAGGCACTTAGCCATCCTTTTGTACGTCCATTTTCTGTGCCTGAAGAAGAAGCTTTGACGCCAGATGTCTGCGACTTTGCGTTTGAGCAATGTATTAACGAGGCCGAACTCCGTCAAATGATCGTTAAGGAAGTCAGCAATTTCCGCAACAAACAGAACATAACATCTGATGCAACTAAAGTATCAAAGGAAGATTTGCATTCTCAAAAAAATCATTCTGCTGTACCAGCGTCTTCAAGCGTTGAGCATGGACTACACCCATTATCCTCAACAGCAAATTCTTATATTAATGAATCAGAGAAGCCAGTGGCGGCCGGAGGTTTGGTAGGCGAACCCGAAGATTTAGAGAACGACGAGAACTATGCGTATTTATGTGCTCTAGTGAATAATACTCAGAGCGTCTCTGTGGATCCGGAAAGACGATTTCAACCGCTAGCAGCAGGACCTGCCCGGAAACAACTCGAGCGAGCCTTAAGTGGTACTTATTAATTGCATCTATTATATTTTTTTTATTTAAGAGAAAGGAGGAAAACTATGAGCCAATCTATGCCAAAATATCTAAGGAAAATGCCCTATATCATGCATGCAAGAAAACAATAAAGAACGAAGTCGGATATTTATTCTACATCCAGTAATTGTCCGACAACTAAGCCTTTGATCATCTAAAAAGAGTAATTTTCCGAAATAGGGGACTTCTTTTCTGCAATAACATTGATGCAATTCTCCATTCATAGATTCCCACTGCGGAAATGACATGAGTCATCCTGCTTGAAAACATCGGAAACGTGGTATGCTTGTGGGTTCGCTTCTGTAAAGGATACGAACAACCAGAAACAAATTATATCACTATCTATCTAACCTTATCATGCTATGAGTTTATAAGGTTTTACCCTGGAATGCTGTCTCTAAGGCGATTTCGTCCCTTCAGATCAAGTCGGTTTATTCCGGTGGTATTTTTAGATCCCGAAGAAATCTCTATCTTTTGACAAGCTTTCAAAGCCCGTATATGGAAAAACGGAATCGAGGTATCTATGCATCAGTCCCAGGTGAAACTATGACAGCCGCTTCGCCGATGCGCACCAATAACTGATTCGAACATGAAGAATGCAGCGCCAAGAGAGAAAGAAGGAAGGGCTTATTTCAAAGTTCAGCACCCGACTAATTCAAATCATACGGATTAGGCACCATTGTCCTGTTCTAGCAATCTGAAACTGGGATCATGTATTTCTCCGCTCCTCATCGTTACGAAAGATGCTTAATGTGTATAGCGTTCTACAATACTGAAGGCTCGGCTGACCAGTGACTAGATCCATTTTGAGTGGTACTGCACGCAAACTGCGTCAATGGTTTGTCCCAGAATAAACCTGTATATGTTCTATTCTCGCTCTGTCCCGGTAATGGTCATGTCGTGTTTATGGTTTCAAGTCCTCAAGAGATAAAGTTTGCCCATTGAAGTTGGCATGCAAACAGGTTTAGTTTCAAGACGTGCCAATTGAACGTCTGCTGATCACGGAGTTGATATCCCGCAGTCTAGCAATGGAAGGTTGCACAAACTGCAATTCATTTGGCCAACCGGGCTTGAACTCTGTGTCACAAAATAAGCAGCGACTATTTTCTACTGTTAATGGACAATAGAGCAGATAATGAAAGTTTACTTTAAATGAATGAGAGAGGAAAACAAATGGAATAGTCGCCTTTTAGCACTTATTTCTCCACATCAATAACAGAGTATATATTCAAAGACAAACAATCAATTGAATCTGTTAGCTAGATAACATCCTTTCCACCCTGTTTCGCGTACTTCTTAGAGAAAACTATGCGTATCAACCAAAGAATATAAAGTGACAAAGCAACGATGATGAAATGTAAATCCAAATCTTGTGATTTCATCCATGACATACTCCTTGAGACATCAATTCGATGAACAGGAACGCCATCAACAGATGCAAACATATGTTCCTCTAAATCATCTTATATTAGCTTTTAACTTTTTGTTGCCACTAAGACCTACCAATCAGGTCAGCAGCATAATGCTTTCGGTGGCTTCCGATCTTCGTCAAGATCTGCATACGAGTCAAATTGCTTGCCACGTAACCATTTTCGTCCTTCAACAGATATTCAAGCTGGTAGTTCACCTCTTCAAGCGTACATTTGTTTCTGTCATGAGACATGGCGACACCTATGGTTTGTAGTGCGTTTCCATTCAAAGCTTGGTCACCCACAAATGGATGAATCAGTAGTGGCACACCATTGTACAGTGCTTCATGGGCACTTTCTGCTCCTCCATGACTTACGAACACACGAATCGAGGGATGCTGGAGAATAGCAAACTGTGGGGCCCAGTCCAGCGTAAGGAACCATGGATGATAGGGTGCTTCAATCAATCTACTAACATCATGGCATCGATTGGCTACGCTCATTCGTCGCTCTGCCGAACTGAGCACCGTGGTTGGTACGGTGTGGTTGAACCTAGCCCATATCACTCCATCCAAATTCCCCTTTTCAAGCTGATCTAACAGGCTGCCGATTAACACACGAAAACCATGTGGTTCAGGTTGCAGATTCTGACCAAAGGCCACGTAGGCCACCCGTTGATGGGTTGCTAAAAAAGCAGCCTCCAATTCGCCAAGCTTGGCTTGTCTGTCAGGGTTGATGATCGGACCTACCATGTGCGTCAAAGGACCCAGAGGCTGAGCGGGCGCAAAGCCAAAGAAGCCATTGACTAGGCGTAAGGCATTGGTCCACTTGGCATAAACATCAAAACCTGTGGGATGGATCCCGTATTGTTGCCGAATGCGATCTAATTGTGTAATTTGCGGATATACATGCCAAACAAGGCGTAGGAAGTCGACGTATTTCTGTTGAAACCTTTCCCAAAGACTCATATCAATCGATGTAGTTTTGGCTGCGCTGCCGAGCAGATTGATATAAGGCAGCCTTATTTCTAGGATTGAGAAGCGTTTCAATGAGGTGAGATCAGCTGCCTGTCAGAAAGTAACTCAGTGATACCTGGATTTAATATGCCCGAGCAGGTGATCACCAAAGGCACCTTGTTTTCGTAGGCTACATCTAAGCAACCATATGCAAAAGCGTCACATATCGCAACCGAAGGTCGATTTTCTGCGAAATATTTTATATACAAGGGTACATCTGCGGCGTATGCGTTATTTAATATATTTCGGAAAAAGGAAACCATGGCAAAGTGGCCCAGTCGTCGAACAGTGCCCACCGTTTTTTCGAGGTCGACGTAAACGGAAGGACCAAACGATATAGTACGGATATTTCCGTAAGCACTAGCCAGTTTGAGATGGTCATCGCGTGTAATAAAGGTTACATTATGTCCCCGTGAAGCAAGCAACTCCCCTATCTCGAGTACCCATTTTGCGTGCTATGGATGTTTTTTAGTCGTCAAGATACCCTTTTTTTCTTATCATTACCGATGAACCGCCTACAGTGACTGATATGAGGACGTTTTCTGATGTTCTATAGGCATTGCTTGTTTGTAGAATCAAAGAAAGCACTATACTTAGAAGGAATGGGTGCAAGATCATATTGGAAAGAAGAAGCTGCTGATAAGGGGATCCATGATATTGCCTCCTATAAGTAGACCATCACACCTACTTTATGCCGTGCGGCAGTTTATAAATGAATCTTAAAGAGAACATGGACGATTTTGTAGTTGAAAAGCTAAAAAATAAAAATAAAAAAAGGGTATGCTTATTTTCTTTTATTTTTAATGACATGAAAAGAGCAAGTAAAATGAGGAAATGTACAATTCGGGTAAAAAGGGAATTTTTCAATAGATGGTAATGCGTCCTTCTCGAAAGGGCAATAGAGCATTTAGAGACCTCCACAGCTTCGGCCGACGTCGACGAGTCCAAGCCCGTTATTGATTTTGCGCCATTGTTCATGACCAGAGCGATCGGAGCCTTTGAGAGTCATAATGTTGGAGTGAGCTTGGGGTGGTTGACTTGTTGATCGAACATAGGTAGCATAGCCGGTAACAGTAGCGGTGGGAACCAGGACAATGGAAATGGCACGGGAGGAAATCATGATATATTAGAAGTCTTTGAAGTAGTGGATTTGCGTTTTTTCGTTAATGAATTCGCAGCCGTACATGTGCGGGTTTATATAGATGTTGCAGAAAAAAAAAATTAAATGGCCACCTTATCTCAAGAACGATGGCGAAGAAGGTGACCCTCGATTTGGTCTTTGTGTCCATGACGTCGTTGCGGGACATGTTCAGCCAATGAATAGCGAGATCGGGTATCAATCGCACGGCCAATTCCCGGTTTCCTTCGGAACTTGTGTCGGGTAATAAATTATGACTATGGTTTATCGCTGAATTGATCAAAGCGAACGGAACACATCTTGTTCAATTTCATAGGTCAATAGGAAATAGGATATAGTCAGATAGGATCATGGTTTAGTTTGTCCAGCTGCTTCTTTATTTGCCGAGGTTTGACTTTTAATACTTGCTCTAGTCCAATGTATATGTTCCTTCTCCTACGATAACCCTGACACTTTCAAAGTCCTACCTATCAAAATTGCCATCCCGCTGTCCGTTATTTCATGGCCTACTTGACTCCATATGGCAATCTCACGATGAGGACCCGCACAATTTTATACGAGGTTTGGATCGTGGGTCCTGCTCTTTTAATTGCCCATTAGCTTGCAAACGCGGGATTAAAAAAAAATATTCGACTCCATCACCTCATATATATTAAATCTGTTGTATCTCGTGCAGGGTCCTCACTTACCTGAAACATTAAATAAGCAGTCGCAGTTTCCTTGTACACCAACGCTGCATAGCAAGCCAACCAACGTCGGTCTAAAAGAAAGAGATAAGAAAAAATCACGTCAGGCCACAGTTTAATAAGATCCTTTGTTTTTTCGGCAAGATAATTCGGATTGCTAATCATTCATCTTTCTTTCTTTCTATGGAGGCACGGAGGATACCACTAAATTGGTGTAGATTATATAGAATTGACTTAAGATCATGATTTGCAATAGAACATGGAAAAATTTATTGTAATGCCACTCTAAATCGCAGGGTAACTGGCTCCGTATTTATCATCGTAGTAACATATTAGACATCAAGTCTAAGTTTTGTTTTATCACGGTGGGCGAGGTAATTGATGCATCGGGGACTAGCACGACATCGTGTGCTCACTTCTGACATCATGTTTAAGTTCCACAACAATATTCAACTCTTCTTCCACATGCTGATACGAGTGGGACTTACTGCATGATGCCCCGTGTTTGTTTCCGGTTTTTTCCTCACTAGTCCCTTTCTATTCTTGCTTGATAGATATGCGTCGATACGACTGCCTCATCCACTCTTGCACTACTAGTCTCCTACACACTACAGTTCCTTCCTTAAGGGCTTTTTAATTTATCCGGCACTTCATTCATTTTTTTAGCAGCAAGATAGCTATTTTTTGTGCTGGAAATAGTCAGGTAGGCTGACTGCTTCCTTGAGTATATAGATTGCGTAAGGAGTAAACTTTAGTGCTGTTATTTACACCGTCTGTTGGGTTCATCGATGTCCAATGAATACAAAAACTTTTTTGCTTCAATCGTTCTACATACCGCTAGAGGACAAATTTTAGTAGAGTTGATGCGGATTATGACGCTTAGTTGCCACTTATATTCCTGTGCATGCAGAAATGGATCACTATATATCTATAACGAAGTGAAACCACTACTAATACGTACTGAAAATGTTTGTGCAATCCGGCTCATTAACAGCCCATCGATAGCATATTTTTTCTTTACATTTCTAGCTTACGAGATATCACCCCTTGTTTCTATGAGCAATTCTTTTGTTTCTGTCATACGTAAACTTTAGATATGCATCTGCACATGTGTTTCCACTACATAAGGATATACTTTACCTTAGTATACCAAAACCCCATAATGCGTTGCATTAGCCATGCTGACTACATTTATGAGGCAAGAGAATCCATCTAAGAATGGAAACAAAGGAAATGAGCAGCACAACACTTGTATGATGTCATGAGCTAGCAGTGAGTGGAAACAAAAATAACAAAAAAGTTTGCAAGTACCGCTGTGATACCAAGAGCGAAGGGACTCATAGCAATTCCCAGAGATGCTGTTTGCAAGGAACTATTTGATAGAATTTTTATAGAGTAAACCGAAGTGCAAAAAATAATGAGAACAGCTTCAAGGACGATATGTTACTTCTCCAAACTATGTTTTCCGGACATTTCTGAGTTTAGAAGAGCCACATTATTGTTGACGAGTCTAAAGTGTGCTTCTTCGACGCGAAAATGGTATCTTCCTGTCATACACCGTTTATTCATACAAGAGTTCATGCTGTCTTTTATCCGATCTGAGTATTTACTTTTTTATGAACCATTCAGGCATGCGCAGGTCATTTTCTTGTCTTATCGATGTATTGCGCTCATCTGTCAGTCATTCGAACTAATTGAAGGGAAACAGCAACTTCTTTTCCAATCTAATAAACATCGCATAGACAATATCTTGACAGTCATGTTTTCAATTTCACTATCTTCTATCCGTATTCGCTTTCTGATTCTTATAATGAGATAGCACGACATCTGTGTTTCATCAGCTCTTCAGAAAGTGCAGATACCTCAAATAACAGCCTTCCAAGCGTATTGTTACCTCTTTACGAAATAGTGCGTCTTAGCCATGATACGAAAGACCCAAATTTTGTCCGATTTTTTTTTACTCGTAAAATTTTGCGCGGAATGTTGCAAATACCTTAAATGATAAAATGATTTTCCTCCCTGATGCAGAAAATACTGAAGTTCTTTGAATTTCTTTATCTTTCATTTGAGAAACATGATGCTATCTAGTCCATTATTACTGTTAGCTGCCTGTAGTCCTTTTATGTACTATGTGAGCGCGACTCTTTCACCATCTATTCCGGAGCCTGGCACAGTTTGGACTGCCGGTGAAGAATACGAGATTACATGGGGTAAATTCCCTCTTTAGCTATGTCAGATTGAGCCAAACCTTGTAACACGCCACGTAGAGGAAGATCAAATGAAACCTTCGCTTGCAGAAGGCTGGAAGAAGTTCAAGATCGGTAAATAGGCCAATCGCCAAATTGTTGATATTAATCTTTGAGAAAGACCTTATGACAGGAGACGACGAAGACCAAAAGCTACTTGCCAATGTCGCCAACGTAGGTTGCAACCGCAGAGATATTTGATGTTGATATCTCAAAATAACTAACATGTTCTATCAGAATTTGAAAGGATCTGGTCCGATGACTTATACTTGGAAAGTCCCTGACGTGACTCCGCACGCACCCATTTACTTTTTGATGTTTACAAGCGGTTCGAGATCTCCAAGCATTTGAGCTTGTTATTTTTACTTACTGTTCCTATTAGACAAGGGGGAAAACGCTTGGACTACGCGTTTCGCCATTGTGGGAGAAGATGGTCAGCAAGAAGAACCAGAAAAAAAGATTCAACCAAATGGTACTGTATAGAATCATAAGCATTCAACCGTAGGTTAATTTCAGGTTGGGAAAAAAGGTGAAAGAATACCATGGGGTGTAGGAAAGTTGGTGCGATCTTCCAGCAACACTAAATCAGAAGCCAAACATGCTTCCGAGTTTGCTGCTGCTGCTGTTCCTACTGTGTCCTCTTCCTCGTTAATGGCGCAAGTCACCTCCCATATGTCTTCCGCTTCGCTTTCTGCTTCTGCAAATGCTGCAGCTGCCTCTGCAGTCTATGAAGCTACCCAAAATGCCCAAAAAAATAGTGCAGATTCTATTTTCAGAACACCCATCGGTTTGATTGGCTTCATCATCGCTCTGGTATTTGGTTCCGTAGTCGTATGACCCTTAACAACATAGAAAGATACAGAAATATAAACCATCTGCTTGTTAGAAAGACTGTTTAAACAAAGTTTTGATTATGTTCTAAATAGTCTCAAATAATCAAAGCAGGCAGTTTGGACTTCGTATCCCATAACAACCTCTTACTGCCATCCTGTCTATTAATGCTAAATCATATCCGTACAAATGGTTTATTATGCTGGTGAATTTACATTTCCATGGCTGCATCCACAGCCATCTTGTCATCGGTCTCATTGAACATGTATTGGTCCTGATAATCTTTAAGGTACTGCACTGATCGTTTCTCGTCCAGGAAAAGAGAATAAACTCTCTTGATATCTTGGATATCAACAGCCGTTGCCTATTGTTTCAGATTTCGAACAATAAGATGGTGAATCATAGAATGCCTTCGATTTACCTTTCTCTTTCTCGCGACAAGGTTGGCGGCTGTGATCAAGTGAATCGCATAACGAAGTGATGACTCAATACCAATTCTGGTCAGCACATCTTTAGCATCATCAGTCATCTCCACATCTTCTTCTTGGCATCTAGTATGAAGTAAGGCAGGTCAGATAATATTCTACTGAACTACTGTCTACCAACCTGATAGACAGAATATCCTTGATTTCTTGCTCTTCGTAAGGAGTTGTGGAAATAATCAATAATCTGTCGAGGAGATCGACCGGGATACCGTGTGGAGATTTATATTTGGTTCCACGAATATTAGTGATACCACGGTTAGAAGCCATGATGACTACGGGTGCCATCTCATCTTCTAATGCTCTGTTAAGGAATGAAAAACATTCAATATCAAGCATATGCACTTCGTCGATAAAGAGAACCTAATCTCATGTCAATTTAGCAATGAGCTCTTATTATCCTCAAGTTACGTACACCAGGAACAATGTCTGCTTTGCCTTCTTCTCTCCATTCAGCGACTTTACTGTTGATTTGGTCTCTGACTTCCTGCTTAATTTCACCCGTATCACCTAAATGACGCTATTAGGATTCATATGGGCCGCGTTAGCGTAATGTTATGTACCGGAGAAAAGAGCAAGGAAGCCTTGTGTTCTGCTGTTGATAACATCGATTTCGTGAAGAGATACTGTATGAACGACCTCCTTTCGCGTCTGCAATTCTCCCTCTGGGCATTGGACAAATTTTGTCTGCAGGATCATCTTGGTCAGATAATCCACAATTTTACCGATATCCACCTACATCAGAACCCATCGCATCATAATCTCGTGCTCTGGTGAATGAACGACCGAGTTTTGTTATACGTCCAGAAGCCTTATCAATAGCAATAACATCCCTACACGTCTTCAATCAGCTAATCTTCTCCATTATCGTACAAACGCGTACCCCGCCATGACTTTCTCTTTGTTCAATGAATCGATCATTTTGTGACCAAGGTCGTAAATAGTTTCCATGTCCGTGGTTTTTAATGTTAGCTTCCCCGTCTTGGATCCCTGTATACAAAGTCAACCGCTGCTCTTTCTCTATGTTATGCTAAACTTACTCCTGTTAAAGAACGGTCAATCTGTATTTCTACCACTTCACCCTGGATAGTTTCCGATTCTTCCTTAATTCTGACACCAATCGATCGGCGGAATGCCTGTGTAAGAGCTTCCGTTTTTGACATTTCAAGAGAGAAAATTTCGGATGCTGCCAACATGGTGAACGGAACATCCGTACCCAACGCTAAATTCGCAAGTCTTATCAACATTTCTATTTCTCTCATCCGTTGAACAACGAACCTTGTGCCATGCCTAATTACTGTGTTAGTTTCGCTCAATGATATGACATGTCTAGACATACCCATTGCGATAGCTGTTTTACCCGTAGAAGGAGGACCAGCAATTAACACGGCCCGACCAGCGATCTTGCCCGCTTCGATCATGCGAAGAATGACGCCAGCTGCCTTACGTGCCTTGAGCTGGCCAACCATACCTTGCGAGGTCGCACGAGGCTCGAGTGCATCGTCAAGACCCAAACCACGGATGTGTGAGTGGGCGCCTAAACCACGCGTTTAGCATCAAGAGTATCGGCTTCCGTTTGTGCAGCTATGAAATTTACCAACACGCTCCATTCTCAACAAATCTTTGGTCTCGGAAGATGTCACGGAAATCGGTAAAGCCTATTATTGAATATTAAGCGGATTCACTACATACTATCATTATGCCATCTGTACCATTTTTGAATGTTAAAGCAAACTGTTATTTTTTGCTGGAACCTTTTTTTTCGGCAAGTGAGAAAACGAACGTCACTCGCACGAAGGCACCAACTTATGACTGCTCTTTCGGTCGGGTTTTGGCAGGCGATATCTTTGTCCTGCTCTTATTGCTGTAGTTTTTTTAATACATGTTTTAAATCAACCTTCGCCTGCTGTTGAATGCCTACTTATGTTTGCGTTTAAAATCAATACATACCTAGTTTTCTCGCTATATGTACAGACAAGGAAAAATGACAGTCGTCATTCTGTGGGAGATACTCTTCTTCATCGTGACTATCTATATAGACGTAACAATGTTTTATATGCATGAGGAAGGGTAATCAATATGCTCTCTTCAAAGGATTACGTCTTTAGTTTCGCTACAACATAAAAAGGATAAGCAAATGTGTTGTACGAGTATTTGAAACTCAATAATTATGGATATTGTCCTGTCCTTAGGCAATTGCATCCTACTGTGTAGTTGAAAGTAAACAAGCCGAAAAGAAGAGGAAATAGGAGATCTAGGGCTTATTCCACAGCCAGAAGCCGAGTAATTCAGGGACCGAAACCCTGCCTCAGTAAATGACAAACCGAAACCAAGGATGGTTGCGTGGCGGATCGGCATAGATAGCTGGATTGTGCAAGCATCATCGCACTTGGTAACGGTAACTGTGCAGATCTGGACAAATTTTGCTCCTCAAGGACAAAACACCCTTTGAGGTAGTTTATGAAGCTACCAAATTTTTAATGAATCTGTTCAGCCTACCATTTGGCGACGGTTAACTTGCTCCAATGCGCTTTTGGTTATTGCCGCGTCAATGAAACTCGGTTGAACGGGTCGAAGATTAAGCGAAGTGTCCTGTCACTGAAATTCGGAGATTGTTGGCAAAGTGGACTCATTAATATTGCCAGTAAAAAGTTGTTTCCAGGTTAATAAGTCTGCAATGATTAGTTAACGTAGCATATCACGGATCCGTTTCGTAGAGGAAGCCGTCATTTTGAAATTTTTGGGATGTAGTAAATAACAGTTTGATAGCCATCTATTTAGTATGTTTACGTCTTAGGGGCCCATTCTAAGATAGCTAATTTACGATAAATTTACGTGTGTTAATGATAGATTTTTTTTGATTCGAGTCAGAAGCCAGTAGACGAATGACAAACGTAGCAGAGTCGGGTTACTCGACCAGCTACTGCGTCAATGCGGAGACTTTGATTGGTTGGAATTTTAGCTTTCCTCTTTTTTCTGGGAAACAGCTCCTCAACAAGCCAGGATGAACAGCAACTTTTTCTCATACGGTTATAGCCTACTATACATAAATCTACAATAGCTTCTTTTGACACCATGGATAGGATTATGCATTATCAAAAGCATTTCGGTGAGTTTCTGGAAAGAAATATTTGCTTATCTTTTTTGGCACTTTGGCCGGAAGTTTTTTACAGCAGCTAGCTCCCGTTCGATTAACCCGCATGTTCATATAGGAAATAGTCATGGTTGCTATTATCGCATGTAAAGTTTTTTATTCCCCGAGACGTGTGCTCGAGCTTAGCGCTCGCGAACCTGTATTCAAGCTAAAATATTTCAACTCATGCTATGACGTAAAGATGAGATCATTTTCACGGATATATAAAGGGTCCATACGATTCATTTTGTTGTCTCCAATTTCTACTGTATTGCTAAGGTATTATTGAAATAATGTCTGGTTCAACTGGCGAAAAAGCCGTCAAAGTCATTTACAAGACGAATAACGACGAATACTTCGTTGTTGCCAATCCGGGTATGGTCTGCAAGTGGCGAAAGGACAAAACAATCCCTCTGATAGATGTGGTTCAGTGTATGAGTGATTTTTCTTGTATATCCGTATGAAATTAAACCATATGTTTTAGCATTCGATGTCCTTACTACCGCTTCTGGTGGAAATACTGGCCAAACTGTACGGCCCTCCAAAGGCAGTTTGGAGTAAGTGTTTGACTTCATCACAGAATGGACATTGACGAAACCATATAGGAGTACGTTTGGCACCTCTAATGTCGATGATATTGTCCGTAAAATCATCGAAGAGGGCGTGGAGAAAAACATGTAATTCGGGGCGTGCGATATTTGTTAGGCCTGAGCCGCACCCTTGTCAAAATTTAGCCACCAGCTCGATCGAACTCATTATGCGCGAAACACCAGGACGAACCTGTACAACACGTTGCTATACTCTTCCAAGATTAAGTCAGATGCTTAAATCCAACAATTATTGACACATGTTTTATCATGTTCTATGGTGACAACAATAAAGAGATGGACATTATCCAGTCTCGAAGGCGGAACAGAAGAGAGTGGGAATTTCATGTAATGGGGGGATGCATAAATTTAAATAAGCCTGTATCCAAATTTTGTGGAGAGAAACAACACAATCTACCATGAACAGTACAACGAGCCATTAACAAACAATGCTTGTTTCAAGACAATCACCAATGGTGCTTATGCACCACGTATTAAGCAGCTCATTGTATACACCAAAACAGCGAGCTTTACAGAAATAAGCATTACTTCAGCTACACCTGGCGCGCTTGGAATCATTATAACTGTTGAAGCTTCGATAGGTGATACTAAAATGGGGCGCAATCAACGGTTAAAAAACGTATGCAAACAAGGAATCGATGAGCTGCAGAGGGTACGGGCAATATCAAGTAAGCTGCAAGAGAATGAGTTTATGCTGTATAAGCTACTGGTTCACTGTCGACGCGTATGTTAACGCAAACAGCTGTGCCCCTTATGAGTAGTCCTTCTTCCCCTTTTTTTTGACAGATCGGAATAAACCCCCCTTTCGCTTCTCATTGACACTTAAACCAACGCTTTCCATGATGCTGATGAAGAAACATGACACAGGTAGTTCATATACTACTACAACGGATTCCTCGGAGGAAAATATGACACCGGCCGATGCTGGCACTACGATGGAGCTAGATGAGGAAGAGAAGCTGGGCTTCCGGGTGATGGAGGTTAGCGGAGACACGGATTCGGACAAGGACCTTGTTATCCATTCCTTGCATGAGTCTTTACACATTCACAAGGAAATTTTGGAGCGTATACAAGCGGAGAAGGATGCTTTTATGGGCGAAATAAGGAGAGAACGCGAGGAAGAGCAGCAAGTTGTTGAAAAGGAGCGCAACATGGCTCAACAGGCTTTGGCGGAACAATGTGATCGGTATGAGCGGCTCAAAACTGCCTTTGAGTCCATGCGGAGAGAATTTGAGTCTAAAAAGGAGGAGTACAAACGTATGGAGACGAATTTCTATTCGTATGTGCGTGCGGTTCGTGCAACAGATGACGATCTGTCAACGATCAAGTCGGAAATCACTCACTTGTCAAGTCTAATCAACAATCTTTGTATGGGATTGCGATCCAAGGCTGATCGAGAGCGGGGCACTGCTTTTATATTTGAACGCTGGCCTGATAAGCAGGGATTAATTCGACAACATCTATTTAAATCTGAAGAGGATACGACGCTGGAGCCTGGGTTTATTACGATGCTCATGGAGAAGTTTTTCATGGAGTTTATTATGCAGGAGGTGTTCGAACAACCAATCCATATGGGGGTATCGGTCAACAAGGCCTATCAAGAACTTACCACGTGGATGGAAAAACGCAATCAGGAATGGGCGGACCGTTTGAGGCAGCAGATCAGTGCGTTGATAGTCAAACAACCGCACGAGGAACAAGACCATATAAACCAAGCGCAGGAGGAATTAATTGACTATGTTCAGAAGCAGCTCGGTGAAGTCTATCCCAAGATCCAGGGAGATTTAAATCAAAGAAAGAAGATTGAAACAATAATTGCCAGGGCGGGCAAACTGAATTTAGCCATGAAAGGACAAGAGATCAAGATCCGTTGCGAACCTATTGAAGAAGGTGTAGCTCAATTTGACGGTGAATTGATGAAGGCAGCAAGCAAGGGTAAAGCAGAAGGTACTGTTCTGCTGGTTATAACACCACCCTTTGTTGCAAACGATGCTAAAGATGAAGAACACGGCTTCTTAATACCTGCCAAAGTATTCTGTATATAAAAAGAAAAGAGGGTTTATGCAAATAAGCGAAAAATGAGTCGAAATTTTTTAGCTTCGAGACTGCGCGGTGTCACAAAGCAAAAAAAAAATTGTTTTTTTTCAGATTTTTGTTTTTGTTTTCCCTTTGTTTCCTCCCTTTATCCTCGACACACAGGAACGACAGAACCCTATGGCACAAAACTTTGTCGCTGCTGAAGTTCTCCAGCAACTGGCTCCCGTATTGAATAGTCTTCTGTCTCCCGACAATAATGAGAGGTTAGAACACAACGCTCGATCATGAACTCTTCTAAGCTGTCGGATTGACCCAAACCCCTCAATAAACAAAAACAGATCAGCTGCCGAGACACAATTAAACGAGCAATGGGTGGCTCAACGTCCCGACATTCTGTTGGTGGCTCTTGCTCAACTATCCTCCCAAAGTCCAGAAGTGCAGGTAAAAAGAACAGAAAGAAGTACAATATGCATTATACTACTAGTTTTCCGTACATAAACTCACCGTATCGTAATAAGCTTCGTTCCCATTGTTGTGTCCTCTTGCGTCGTATGGCCTTCAAGCAGTTTACTTCTGCTGCAAACCCTGAAGACCGTTTGTGGGATATTGTTCAAGAAGAATCCCGCACATGTGTAAAGGACTTGTTGTTGGTCGCGCTGGCTAACGAAACGGACCAAAGCACCAGACACAAAGTTTCTGATACCATTAGTGAGATTGCCAAATCAGATTTGAGCGAAGGAGGTAAAGAAAATGGAGGGTATTTCAAGAACAAAAAGAGAGAGGGAGAAAGGAAAGAGAAGAGTGATGCATCCGGTAAAAGAGGTTATGGTATACTAATCTTATGGATGGATATTAGGCAAGTGGGATTCTCTGCTCAAGGCTTTGTTCGAGTGCAGTCAATCTCCTAATGCAGCTCACAGAGAATCTGCCTTCCGTATCTTTGCTGCCGTGCCAGAGTTGATCTCCGGTCAACATACTGACGCTTTGAAGTCCGTTTTCCTCAGCAACTTGACATTCAACGAAAGCCAAGCGGTGCGTTCCCTATGAGGCTATAAAGATCATTTTGATTTATTATGTCATGTTAGGTTCGCTTGGAAGCAACAAAGGCTGCTGCAGCTTACATTATCCAGGCTGACAGCGCTGGTCAGAAGGCCATCGGTTCTTTGATGCCACAAATGTTAGAGGTACGAGACTGAATGTGAAACAATGAACCTTGATTTTTATGTTCTTTTTCCGGTACGACAGCCTTTGTCCCCCGTGATTGCAGCACGTGATGACCAAAAACTGGTGGATGGCCTCACCGTCTTGATCGAACTTGCAGACAACTCCCCTCGTCTCTTCAAGCCTGTTCTTCCAAATGTCCTCTCTGTTATGGTCAGCATTGCTAAGGATAAGTCATTCGAGGATGGAACTCGTCAGATGGCCTTGGAACTTTTGCTTACGATAGCTGAAGCCGCCCCTGGCATGGCACGCAAGACGCCCAATTTCGCCTCGGAGACTATCCCCGTTGCAATGGAAATGATGACTGACATTGAAGATGATGAATCTTGGTACACTACCGATGATGTATGTTGTGTTTTGCTAGTATTTATGGATGATGGACCAACCCTCTTGTTTTCTGTTACCCTAGCTTGATGAAGACGACAACGAAGAAAACTACGTCATGGGTGAAAGTACCATGGATCGACTTGCACGAGCCCTAGGTGGAAAGGCTGTGTTGCCTGTTTCCTTCCAGTACATCCCTCAAATGCTCCAGTCCAGCGAGTGGCAACAGCGACGTGCAGCTCTCATGGCTATTTCATCCATTGGTGAAGGATGTGTCAAAGTGATGAAGCCCGAACTTGGCAACATTATTCAGATGATCTTGCCTTCATTCACAGACGCTCATCCTCGTGTTCGTTATGCAGCATGTAACGCGGTCGGTCAGATCTCTACCGATTTCTCGCCCTACCTACAGAAGCATTTCCATCAAGCTATTGTTTCCACTCTTTTGCCTGCTATGGAAGATAGCTCTCAGCCTCGCGTTCAAGCACACGCTGCGGCCGCCATGGTCAACTTCTGCGAAGAAGCCAACAAGGCTATTCTGGATCCTTATTTGGACGCCATCTTTGAGCGCTTGTTGATTCTTCTCAACACTTCCAAGACGTACGTTCAGGAACAAGCGGTCACCACCATTGCTACAGTCGCTGATTGTGCCGAGGACAAGTTTGTGAATTACCACAGTAAGATCATGCCACTGTTGATCAATATTCTGCATCAAGCTACGGATAGACAATACCGTCTTTTGCGTGGTAGAGCCATTGAGTGTGTCTCTCTTATCAGTCTTGCTATTGGCAAGGAAGCCTTCTCTCCTTACACTCAGGAGTTTATCAACATCCTTGCTCAAATTCAGGCATCGATCACTGAGCCTGATGATGTGCAGACTACATATCTCTTAGCTGCGTGGGCTAGAATGTGCAAGACAATGGGCCAAGATTTCTTACCCTATCTTCCTAACATCATGCCTCCTCTGTTGCAATCTGCTCAACTGACTCCCGAATTCACGTTCGTGGACCCTGAAGAAGAAGACATCGAGTCTAAGTACCCAGTTGACGATGGATGGGAATTCGTCGGTATCAACGGTCAGCAGATCGGTATCAAGACCTCTGTTTTGGAAGAAAAGCATACAGCTATCGAGATGCTTGTTAGCTACGCACGCGATCTGGGTGCTGGATTCCTTCCCTATGTTGCTCCTGTCTTGGAGCTTGCTTTGCCACTTCTTAAATTCTATTTCCATGACGGCGTTCGCCATGCTGCTGCATCTCTTATCCCATTGCTGCTTAAGGATGCCAAGGAAGCGAATATTGCACCCGACCAGTTGGCCAATATGTGGCATACGATCTATGAGAAGGTCTCGAAGATTATGATGATTGAAGATGATATCTCTTTCCTGGCTCAAATTTACGCTACCTTCTATGAGTGTCTTGACGTTCTTGGCGAAAACTGTTTGCAACCTGCTCAACTCGAATCGTTCACCAAGTCGACACAAGAGCAACTGAAGAAGTTCCTTGAACGCTTGACAGCCCGCGAACAGAGCAAACAGAATGGTGAATACGACGCTGATGATGAGGAGAATTTGGCAGAAGAAGAAGCTACTGAGGATGACGCTCTTGGAGAGCTGGCCCGTGCTGTACAAGCAGTGTTCAAGGCTCACGGTACCGGCTTCTTGCCTTACTTCGATACGCTTCTTCCCCTTGTAGTCCAATTCCTCGGTCATCCAAATACCACTGCTCGTCAATGGGGTATCTGTATCTTTGATGATGTCGTCGAATACACTGGCCCTGCGTCCTTCAACTATAGCAATTACTTCTTGCAGGCCCTGGTTGCTGGCCTTTCGGACCCTGCTTTCGAGGTCCGCCAACCTGCTGCTTACGGTGTTGGTGTCTGCGGTCAGTTCGGTGGTGCCCAATACGCTGATTTCTGCGCTGCTTCTTTGGAGCCCTTATTCGCTATGATCAACGCACCTAACTCCCGAGAAGAGGGTGCTGTGTACGCTACTGAAAACGCTATTTCCGCTGTGGCCAAGATTTGCAAGTTCAATGGTTCAAAGACAAATGTTGATCAAGTTCTATCAGCATGGCTTCCAACCCTGCCAATTGTCAATGATGACCAAGAAGCGCCTATTGTGTACACGTATTTGCTTGACTTGTTGGAAGCTCATCATCCAAGCATCCTTGGCCCTAACAACTCTAATATCCCAACCCTTGTCAAGATTTTCGCCGAAGTACTGGCTACGGACATGCTTCAGTCTGAGCTTGCTGCTCGTATGGTTAACAGCCTGAAAGTTATCTTGGGAGGAATTGATGAAGCAACACGAACACAGTTATGGAGTGCCATTGCTCCCGAGACAAGAACCATTCTTCAGAAGAAGGGCTACGTCTAAAAAAAGATAAATAATCATTTTGTATATTGGACCCATAGTCTAGACTTCGATTTTGAATCCTATCATTATAGCTTCTGTGTCTTTTTCTTTTTCTTTCTTACCCCTTCCCCTTTTCTTCTCTACTACGTTAATAGCTGTGCAAAAACCGAAGCAGCAAAAAGACGACATAATAAAATACTGCATTCAAAAACAACAGGTTTAAATCAGAATGCCATTGTTACAGGTCAGAAAAGAATGATGTATTTTTCTTATTAGGTCTCTTCTGCTGCACTTGCTTCTTCTGCTGCTTTTTCCTACGCTTTTTAGACGTCTTTTCTTCATCTGAGTCATCCGAGCCATCCGAGCCATCCGAGCCACTATCACCGAAATCGGAACCAGCATCCTTTGGGCCACTGCCAGGACCTGCGGCAGATTCAGCTGCTTCTATTGCATCCTCTTCTTCTCCTTCCTCTTCATGTTGATCTTCCTCGTCGCCACCTTCCGCAAAGAGATGTCCTACATCCCAGAACCGCAAAGTTTCATCATGACCGCTACTTAGCATATATTTCTTATCATGAGTCAGTCGGATATGTTCGATTGGCATGTCTTCTCCATGATCACCGATAATACCATGGAATTCATTAGGTAAAATAGAGACGATTCTATCGACACGTTATCCAACTGATAATAGAAAATCACTATTTTTTTTTACCTTATGAGACCGTCACTACTACCTGTGCAAATAGTATCTTCATCCAACTTGCAAATAGCATCAATTGAACTAGGATGACCAACCATACGATCACTGTAATCACCCCAGTCACCCCAGGTCCATAAACTCAGGATGCCTTCCTGCGATCCAACCACGGCCTTTTTGCCGTTCTTATTTTTATACATAGGTATCGTGTTAGTTGTTTCTTTGGCCGTATCCTGGAGCTATTACCTTTAATAATGCGATGGATAAAAGTTCGTCTTCCATATGGTCTGACATGGCAGCTACATCAGGTTTGCGGATATCCCAAGTCGACAAGTAACCGTCACCTCTAATTGTTCCAAAATACGATTGTCTTGTGAGCATATTGGTTTTTTTCAAACATCTTCTGCCTTTACCCGACAGCAACCAGTGTGTTATGCTCAGGACTGAATGTCATGTCAGCGATGAAATCTTCATGTTCAGTATAAACCATCACTGCTTCTGCCTTCCTATTATCCCAGATCTATCGTGTAGCCATGGCGTATGAGTTAATATTAAAATTCGAGTATATCTATCCTACATTTTTCCTCAATTTTCCTTACCTTAATTACTCCTTGTTCGTCACCTGTGGCCATCATCCGTTCATTTAGACAAAGAATCGAATTCAAAGGGTTTCTAAACCGAATTATCAGAAAATATGTCTATCCTACCTTCCAAGGAAACCAAGCTTACTCATGTGCATCTGTCTTTCTTCGTATTTCCTTTCCGTTAATATCTAAAAGCACCAGTGATTTTTCCTTCGAAATGCCGTAGATGCCTAGTGAAGCAATCAACTTAGAAATATATATCGAATCCATTGTTGTTGCGTCCTAATTTGCTACCTGAACCGTCAGGCGAAAAGGTAACACCTCGACAGGATTTCAAAAAAGGTTTTTCAGTCCACAGGTGCTCGTTTTTTTCTAAACCATAACGATGGCTACAGTTGTCGTCAGTTCCGTTTTCTTTGCCGGGTGGCATTCCTCGTCCTACCAGTTGATCTTCCCGCTAATAACACCCGAAATGACAAGATCTTCGCTAGGATGGACAGCAAAGTCGAATACAGTTTGCCCAATGGCAAGCGGATTTGGCTTCTGTTCCTTATAATCGAGAGTGTTCGCCTTGGCCATGACTGATCGATCAATCGCTTTCGGGCAATGACTCGAAAAAAAAGTTACCTCTTTGAAGTTTGTGACTGCATTCATGGAAACAGGCACAGTTTCGATGATCTTGCATGAAAGTTAAGAACACTGGAGTAAATCAACGCAACTTCAATCTGTTTGCTTCTGCATTGTTTATTGAATTATATTTTGCACTACTTTGAAGCAAATTTTGCCTTAATGAAAAGAACCGAGGTTATGCTAAAGAATAAGACAATATACGTCATTAGCGGATGATTTATGCAGGCAGTACATTTTACTTGCATCAACTTGATCCTCCAGTGGACGCAAAATTCATTCGAGTAGCATGAAATGCAATTTATGGTTAGTGAATGAGACTGGTATGATTGATGTCTTCTACTTACCCTCGAAGGCTATCCCAGCACCCGGCTGGGCGTGAGCAAAAGAACAAGAAAAAGTCCGGAAATGTTACGTCCGGCACAAAGAGCCCAATGACCCATCCGATAGAGAATATTTTGGTTTCCTGCGCTGTTAGACCACAGAAGATTTTAACGTTGAGAATGATTGTAGCATTTTGTTTGGTTTGTTGTCTTAGCGCTTCGTTGGATTTCATCTGCCAGCAATCATACAATGTTTCAGGTTGTCTTGGATGTCCGGAAGCATATGTTTTCCTTGCTGGCACAGGCGGATACTTGCCCAATTGACCATAACAGAGTCGTACAATGAAAATTATTGGAATTATATTGTTCAATATCTATCCTATCATGAGATCAGATTGCTGCATAATAGTAACAACGTTCAATCTTGTCGTACCTTGTTTCACCCAATGCTTCTTTTAAAAGATGCCTTGTGTATACTTTTTGTTCAAAGTTGTATGCCTTTTTTGAAAGAAATAATGTTAATGAATGATTATTTTAGTAGTAGTAGGAAATTAGCTTCTGTTAAGAGGCCAGCATGTCACTGTATTCTCTGATTTCATACATGGAACATTGGTCTAGCATACTGAATCATGCGGTTAGATAACCTTTTCATGCCTGTGCGCTTTGACTTATCAGGTACTTTTGTCATACGTTGGATTGATAAACGTACAAATAGATCGTGTAATTGAACATGCAGTAATTGATAAAGCTAAAAGAAAGGATCAATGAGGACAACACGTCGTCTTATCAATGGAGGGACGCGTTATGGTATGACGTGTGAATGTTGGGGGCAATCGCGGAATTAGGGAAATTGTTGTCATTCGATATCATGAAACATGCTGCCCCAAAAAGAAATCCAAGAGGACTGGAAGCACAGTATGACGAAGCAAAGCCATGGCTCCAATCGTGATGTCACATATCGATAGAGTGATTACGTGTCTGAATTGACAAGTGTTACACGCATGAACTGGCCAACATTTTTGGTCAATCAATCGATAACCGAAAGCGTGTGTCTTTCCACTCGTTATCTATTCATGCTACCGTAGCAAGTCATCATCCACCAGCTTATGTATCGTCCTTAACTGATAGAAAACTCTTCCTCAGCCAGTGGAGATCGCGAGAATACAGTGACATGGATGAATCTATAGGTTGTTCTCGTTCTATCCCATTTTTCATTTTTTGAAGGAATATTGTTGTAAAATAGCAAAAACATGCTACATCATTGCTATCCTTGTACTAGATATTAGTAAGCTCTGGACTATGTGCAGTAAATCGTGGCTCCTTTTATTTGAACCTAGAGCACTCTGCTACGGCACTATGTCAGCGCCAAATTTATTTCCCGTGAGCGCAAAAGTAGTTCTTCAATGGCGCAAATTACGTTCCAAAATAAACAAAAATTTTGACCTTGTGCTAGCTTTTAAAGCTAACCATAGCTAGCGGACAAACACTAGGAGATCTATTTGGCGCGCTAATAGCTGGCATACGCAGCATTGTTCACGTTGCTCACTAAAAGCTCGCTTTGGGTTAGAGAAGCCTACCAAAGAAGCTGCGAAAGTGAGCCAAAATTTCCAGTGCGCATAATATTCTTCAATAAGATAATTTAACTGCATGCCCTGAAGTGCTTAAGTTGAATCCGAGGTCTCTGAATCAAAGGTTGAGGCGTGCTTACCCATTTGTTGATCTGGAGTACTGTTGGATACTATCATCCCGCCAGCCATCTGGCGTTTTCTCCTATATATCTGTGAAAGGTCACTACCATGCTGCACGTTGAACGGGAAAAATTGGTCGTCTCACACTGTCGGACGGCATTTCTTATCTGTTGGCGGGACGAAGAGCGTAATATTCACGCTTGCCAAGGCTGTGATAAAGAGGCGCTATAGATGCACATTTATCCGAACGTAAAACAGAACCTTATCTACACCTTAAATCCTCTAAAAGGTGGCACTGGCCAGGTTGTCGAATCGGAGACTTGCCAAAACGGCACGTGGAAAAGCCTCAAAGCAGCAAGCTCATTAGCAAACTTTAGGTTTCATCACTTAATAAGTACTCGAGTCAAACACGTACCCAACCTAACAATGAGCAGATAGATAATGACGGAATACTTGAGCGAACGGATGACAATTACAAGTACACACTATAAATCTAATAGTGTTATGAACCACTTATTTAATGGATATCGCGGCTACACAATGCATTCTGTTTTGCCCATGCTGAAGCAACGCTGCTTGTATAGTCATTCTTGTTTGGACTCTTTGACGCCAATTAGCACCATTGTAGAATGAAAAGAGGGAATGCGGTTCATTCTGTCCATGGAATGAAGCTGTTTGCGAAATCTGTTGCGGATATTTTAGCTCTGAGCATCCGTAGAAAGAGGAAACGAGAGGGCCTGAATTGCTTGTGATTACTCTCTCTCTCTCTGGTTTACAAATGATCCTGCGTGTCTTAGCAATAGCAGGCAAGAGAGGCAAGAGAGACGTGCTCCTTAATAAGGATGCATGACTTAGATGAGAATTGTTTAACAATTGAACAATCCAAGACAAGTGCAACGAACGGAATAAGCTTAAGTTTTGGGTTTCTGAACGACCAGGACATCCTGATCTTTTTAAAGTTGCCAAGACTTTGCAGGTAAGGCTTACAGTGAAAAAGTAAAAGCTTAACATCACTATTCTCGCATGTACTATGTTTGAAGAGTCGCTCAAATAGTTTAAAAGCTGAGCTTGACGCTAACAAACCGTATCCATTGTCGTGTTACGAGCACTCGTATCCCTTCATTTCAACTACTCCTCCATAACGTTCGCAACAGCATATATAAATCCTCGCCAAGCGTGTAGAAGATGCATATATCATCTTAGCCAACGAGTAATGGAGGAAGATATGCAGTCACGCAATGGCAATAAGCGATATTGTGCGTAACCCTACGAACTGAACTTGTAGATCATCTTAATCGTGTCTCAAACTGCAATCTTTTAGCTTGTATTCCAGGTACTTATGTCTGCCAAACTGGTTTGATATGTGCTTTTTCCATTTGATAGACTATGGGATGCTTATCGTAGAAGATAGATGTTCCATAGATATTTTTCAGAATAGAATCAGTATGCTGAGGCGGTTGTGTAGGTTCATTCTTAGCAGCGCCGTCACAAGGAAAATCTACTCATCTTTACGGAAGTAGGATAATTTAGTAACATGCAGTGAGTGTCGATTTTAAATTACGGTAGCCACTTTCTTCATGCAACAGATTGTTAAGGAGTACCAGGTATGTTACTATCATGGCTTGTGGCGACTGAAAGCATCCTAGAGACATTTCCCTGATTGTTGTTTATTATCGGTGCTCGTACATTTGTGTAAGAGAAACCCGATAATATTAACCTTCATTGGCTAGTGACATTGACTTCCATTCATTGCAATTTTTCTATATCGATAAGGGGGCGTACAGCCACCTTGCGGCTGGAGAAATCATTGTTCGTATTAATTGAATAACCGCAAAGGAGTTTCTCGGTGATATCCAAATCAGGGTGGAAATGCCCTGTTTTGCAGACAAACGGTGTCCTGCCTTAAAGTAGCAAATCATGCTTCAGAGTGGGCACATGCTACTAACGGCTGATCACGTAAACCTTACTCCGACTGTGGCCATTCACATGTGAGCGAGAACAGATAAAGAGGGAGAATACCGCGGACATAGTTTCTGGCACAACCCCACCTTTTGGTTTTTTCTGTTTGATAATATCCTACTTGTTTGCGAAATGTACAAAATACTTATATCATTACGAGAGAACCCCTGCTCTGAAGTCTACAAAACAATGATAATTTCGATTGCCTCGGTGATCAGGGCTAAAAAGCGCGTCGCATCTGTGTTTTCTTTTCTTCTTCTTCTAGTTTTTCGACTATTGAAGTTAAATTGTCATACAGTCAAACCTAAAAAACATCACCAATGCTTCGTTTAGTATATTAATCTACTTCATATGTAATGTCCTATGGGTGCTTTTATGTTTGGCGATTTAGCTACTTTCATCTATCTTAAATCTGACTGAAACAAGTCTGTCTAGAAGAACAAAAGGCTGGTTTTTTCTTTAACGATCTAAATAAACAGCCTAATGGATCTACAATAACAACGGGATTTTAACGTTAATTAAAAGTTGCACAAAGTTTCGGAAGAGGTCTAACGGAGCTTGGCTGAAAGGATATTACAAACATTACGTGCCCAATGGCAGAAAATTGGCTTTGAAATCCTGGTGAATCTCATTTGTCTATCTGCTAAGTGATAATATATCGGGTAATGTAGATAATAATGTTTTTTTTCTTTTGTTTTACTGGACGAGAGAGTTAGGGCAATAAGGACTTCTTTAAACGGGTAATCTCAATAGGAAAGGCTGAGTCACCGGACGGATAGAAATAGGTTGGGACTATTCCTAGATTTTATATGACCAAAGCACTCCGCGGGGAATGTTGCACCACGCCTCTGTGAATATATAACAACAAGAACCCAAATATTTAAGATTTGAGGTCTTGTGCTTGGACAAAAAGAATAAAGCTCGTGCCACAGAAGAGATACCAGCCTGTTTGGATGCCAGATTTGGAGAGGACAATTACGCTTGGTAGCACTTGCCTCCTGTTTGAAATGCCGGGCAAGTAAGCCAAATTTAGCATAGCTTTTTTTTGGCCACTTTCTATCTTTTCCCTCGCTTTTTTTCGCATTCATAGCGTCCTAACTTTTTGCTTTTTCCCCTTTTCCACTTCTTTATCTTCTTATTGGGGTCCGTGTCGAATTACTTACCTAGACGGCCTCTTCTATTCTTCGGTTAACAACACTTTGTTTCTACCGAGATAAATGAGCTCACCACCTAACGACCCTCCCGCCCCACCGTGTTTCGGTTGCGACAAACCTATTGAAGAAGGATCAGTAATAGCATTTGGCGATGCTCTGTTTCATTTGGACTGGTATGTCCTGATGCAAGCGATTTGCCTCTCTCACCAATGTCCTCATTAGTTTCGTTTGCGCGAAATGCGGACAATCAGTCAGTTGTCACGTCAACACTTTGTTACTGGCGGATGGTCGCCCGGTCTGTGCACAATGCACCTCAACCTGCACGTCATGTAGACAACCTATACGTGACGAAGCGATTATGACCGGTAAACATAACCCATCTAGCTCGATGCCTGTTCTGACCATAACGTCTAGGCGAAGAAGCCTATCACGCGCCATGTTTTCGATGCGTATCATGCAAAAAGAAAATTGAGGATCTCGTTTTTACCCAAACAAGCAAGGTGCATTCCTAAATTATCATGGTTTCATTAAGCTTGCAGTTAACACGTTTTTTATATTATTCCCTAAAGGGCATTCATTGCACGGCGTGCCACGATCAGCGTAAAGCCGAAAAATTGCGTAAACGAGAAGATAAGGAGAAACGCCAACTTGAGAAAGATACCTTGGTAAAAACAGAAAAAAAAAAAAAAAAAAAAAGAAAAAGAAAAGAAAAACCTCTCCGTCTCTTCCTACAAAGCGTTTAACTGAATTATACTGTTGATTGTAGCATCCTCGTACGAAAAATACCAATGGCCATCGTCATGCGAGCCGCATGTTTAATACCCAAACAGTGGATGAATATATGCAACTGCACCAACGCGGTCTACGAAACCCTGTAGAAGTCCGCTCCCGAAATGAAAGTCTGGACAAACATCCCCCCACTCCAGCCCGTTCTCGAAGCAGTTCCGTAGATACAACGATAAAGCCTGCACCTGACGCTGCTTCTCGTTCAGAAACAATTGGTGCCGCAAAGCCAATGACTCCACCACCTTCTAATTCTTATAAACCATTACCCGCCCTATCTTCGACAAATGGCAAGGAAGACAACATCTACCTTCTCAAAGACGGCAGTATATCCAAAGGCGACATTGCTCAATCGTCTTCTTCGACCCTTGACCTTGCACTTCCAGAAATACCCTCGCTTAATTTATCCTTTTTCGACAATGATTCTGCCGAACTCACAAACCTTACCAAAACGCTTGGGGCTAATTTATTCACCAAACCCGACACACCTACCCGCAAATCGCCCCCTAAAGTTTCGTCAACCACGAGCAAAATTAACAAGGCTACCGACCTTCTTGCAGCTTCTCTCAGACAAACCCCATTTTCTTCTGCATTCGATATATTTCCTAAGCCTTCTAATAGCTCCGCCAGTGGCAAGCAGCCATTTTCCGACGATGCATCGGTAATTCGACTAAAAGAAGAATTAAAAAAATCCAACAAAAAGGTGACGGAGTTGGAAACAAACTTTAACAAGATCAAGGCAGGTCCCCCGCGCTATGCATTAAATGCTTTGTATTAATCACAGATACCAGGATGCAAGCCAGCGGGCTTTAGATGAATTTTCACGAGCAAAAGAAGAATTTGCCAAAGAATCCGCCTTACGACAGCAACATGAATATACCATTTATGAACTTCGACAACAGATAACAACCTTACAAAATGCGAAATCCTCTGCGGAAGAGCATGTCCCCATGGCAAAAAAAGAGCTGGATCGCATAAAAACTGCTCGTGCCGAACTTGAAAAGACATGCAATCAACTAAGAGAGTGCCGCACCTCGTTGGCAAAAGAGATCGAAGATTTAGCAAAACAAAAACAAGCTGGTCTTGTCAGGTACTGACTAACTGAGAGAGGCGCTCGGCACTTATTGTTCTGTTATTGGGTAGTGATTTGGAATCGAGCTCTCTTTTGGAAACGCAAAAGAAAGCACTCACAGTGGAAATCCAATCGCTAACATCCGAAAGGGATTCACTACGATGTGAATTGCAGGAGCTAAACAAAGCACGAGACGATGTAGTTCACGAAATGATCATGTTGAACACTAAAAATGCAGAATTAACATCAATGAACAACGATTTGTCCAGACGTGTAATTGAACGAGAACGCGAAGCTGCAGCAGTGATGGCTGGGACATCATTCCTATATTCTCCTTCCCCCTCCCCTTCAACCGAATTACATTCGCCCACGTCTATGCAACGTAAATCTTCGGAAACAAGCACAGTATTACCTAAGACTGCCTCTCGTGACAGTTTTAATGGCACGGTATCACCGAAAATGTTTAAGATCAAAAAGAAAGCCAATATGTTTGGTAAACTGGGAAAATCCCCCAAGACGGACGTCTATGGAGATGGGAGATCCAGTTCCTTATATGACCTTAGCAATGCCAACGGAAGTTGTCAGAGTTTACTATTGGACGAACGCAAAGAGCGGCAAGGATCAAAGCAATCACAAGACAATAACTACACTGGTCCTCATTCTTTCCAGCCCACATCGTTTTTGAGACCAGTAAAATGCGGTGTCTGTAATGAGAAAATGTGGGGAGGACGATCTGAATACCGCTGCCAAGGTTCTTATACATTGAGTGCTACCTTGAATAACGAGCACTAACATGTTCTATTTCAGGCTGCGGATTGTCAGCGCACACGAAATGTCTAAGTCGAGTCCCACAATTGTGCCATTCGCCCACCCTTGGTACATTGGACCTGGCGAACATATCCGATGCTGAGTTGCTAAAATCAGGTACAACTTTAAGCTTTCCATTTATTGATGTGTATGTTGTAACAGAAAGCCTTTCTCTTATTCTAATAGGAAGCATGTTTGGAAATTGTTTGGCTGATCAAGTGGCACTAGAAGGACGCGATATTCCTTTGTTAGTGGAAAAGTGTATTCAGGCTGTTGAAGCACGTGCAATGGACTACGAAGGCATTTATCGGAAATCCGGTGGTGCTGCTCAAATGAAGCTGATCCAATCGGCATTTGAGCAAGGCGAAACGATCGATCTTGAAGACGAGGAAGAAATCAATGATATATGCTCCGTGACAAGTGTACTCAAACAGTATCTACGAGAATTACCCGATCCTCTTTTAACATATGAACTCTATCCACAATTGATTGAAGCCATCTGTAAGTGCACGTCTAGCCATAATTCCTCGGGTTTTCCTGTGTCGCTCACCGTATCCTCTGCGTATATAGCTATGAATGCAGGCCAGGAAAAGACCGATAAATTTTTGGCGTTAATCTCTCAGCTTCCTAAAGCGAACTATGATACCCTGAAACGGCTAGCCCATCATCTTCACAGGTAAATAATTTTTGATATCGCATTATCTGTATCACTCATTGCATTTATTCTGTCTATGAAGTGTACAAAATTATGCCGACCAGAACTTGATGACTAGCAAGAATCTTGCGGTTGTATTTGGACCCACGCTGCTGCGTGATAGAGACGCAACTAGAGATCTCCTAGATATGTCATACAAAAATGCTGTTGTGGATTATCTCATCAATCAGGCATTGGTGTTGTTTCCATAATCAAAGAAAACAGCCGATCCTTGTTTATCTCCATTTCCTTATGTAATTACCAAATTTCCTTTTTGTTACAGTAACGTATCCATCCACTTTCTGTGGGATTTTTTCTTTACTTTGTATAGTTTCTTTTCATACTCCCCTGTGCCTCTTAAATCTTTGGTAATGACATAATAATGCAAGTCCTTTTGCTTTGTATTAATTTTGATTTACGAGACCGTGGCTGTTTCTGTACGTGTCAGATATGCAAACGAAGAAAAACCAATGAGAAAGAGAGCCTATATTACCCACGTGAGAGTAATAAAAATGGGGCGTTACGTGCTTTTCAACAATTGCGAATCACGATTAACGCTGACTTTAATGTCTAGGATGGAGTAAATGTGATATTTGTTGATTGACAAGTATAGGTTAGGCCCTAAAAAAAAAGGAAAATTGCAAAAACCAGTTATCCGTCCTTTCGAGTTTTGCTTTCCCTAAATACAGCAGTTCTCAAATGATACTGAATAGACCTCATCTTACATATGTGGTGAAAATCTGACCATGAGCAACGATACATTTTCTACATCAAGTTTTTTCTTGCATTGAACTCTGAAGTTGAATGAATGAAAGAAACATGTTCGCAGCATATCTCTTTCTGTGATCTTTTGCTCCTTTTGGAATGTGTTAGTACAACCATTGCTCTCTGTACGTCAAATACTTTCAATATGAATCATGCGTGACTATTGTTACTCAAGGGCATAACTCTCCATGACTCACTAACGATCAAAATGTAAAAAACTGTAGAAAACCATTTACTATAAATATCTTAGAAGTGGAAAGCAATAAACATCACTCACTTGTTTACCTCTTGTTCTCCTTGTTGTATCTGAAGCTATTCAACTGAATTTTAATGGCCATTGATTGAATCAGCCAAAAAGAAGTACGGCCAACTGTTCCTGAAAACTAACAAAATCAAACTCCGCACTTCGAATTGCGAAAAAAGCCCAACGGGGGGGTCGAACCCCCAACCTTGAGATTAAGAGTCTCACGCTCTGCCGATTGAGCTAGCTAGGCAATTGTTGAAAACTTGAATCTGTAAAATAATGTCATAAGAGGTTTTATACGGTCCTTATAAAACCTTTTTATACTAATGCAAATAGAATTCACTATTAGTTAACTATAGTGTTATTTAATTAGAAAGGGTTTTTAAAAACATACATGATAATATAATGTTAAGAAGTTCTATTAACTAATTTTAATCTATAGAAATATATATAAACTTTATATTATATTATGTTTAATTTTAATTTACTAAATAAAAAGGCTTGATCATATAATGTTTCGTAATAACTT
>MZZL01000401.1:501164-532298 GCA_002749535.1 Apophysomyces variabilis | reverse complement strand
TTTTTTTTTTTTTTTTTTTTTTTTTTTTTTTTTTTTTTTTTTTTAGAAAAGGCAGGAATAAAAGCAACAATAGAGAAAAGAAAAAGTCAAAACTTTGAAGAAAAGAAGTCAACGCTCTGATATGTAAAACGTTGTTTCAAAAAAAAATAATTCTACTCTTTTTAGTGACATGGAATGTTTTAAGATGAATGGAGGACGGGTTTATTGTATATATATGAATTACTAAGTATTGTTTATAAAAGCAATCACCACTATGGATTGCTCAATACCAGCTCCTTAACAGTGTCAGGTTTTAGACGATTCTGCTTAAAGGGAACGAAAAACTTTGCCTGTGAAGAACAACGCTCAGATGATACCAAAGATGCCGGAATAGTCAAATAACGTCTCGCCATCTGTGGTAATGCCGCCCACTCAATGCTACGGTGCTTTCAATACTTGAGAACGCCCATGTCGTCAGTGCTTGTACTCTCTACAAGGTATACCTTAAGCTCATCCTTTGACCGCTTTGCATGGAATAACTTGAATGTATCAGGGTCCAGCTGTTGCAAATTGCTACTTGATTCCTGAGACTTGAAGTGATTGTCCCAGATTTAGCGCGCTTGACGCATAGACAATACAGTGTATTCTTCCTCCCAGCCGTTCTCCCTTCAGTATTCGTCATCCATATAGGAACTCACCAACACCAAACCAGCCCAAGAGTTCTTAGAGTGCAGCGGCAAAGACTGGAGCATCTCATACCACCTTACATTACGAAGTACAAACTCGTTCAATTTCAGCCTCCAACCATATTTGACCTACCGTTTGATATCGTTGGGTAAATCATTGACAAGGAAAATGACACTCGAACGGCGATCGAATATGTTCAAAATGTCAAAAGCAGGTGTGCTGCAGCCCAGAAATTGCTGCAAGTCGTTCCTGACATTGTTCACATCATTGAATCTAATCGATTCTTGCTCAAACCTGACAACATCGATCGCGTTACAGAGTATGATTTCATTGCTCAAGTATGGGCGTCATTGCTGAAGAGCCTTGTTGATATCCATGGTATTTTACGAATGGAGATTGGAGGATCAAGTTCAGTCCATCGTGTCATCGCTAGGAGACGCGCGTACGGCGAAGCGTTTGTTGGATTTAGAGTGGATCTTCGACTACTGTATGATTCACGCCAAAAAGAACACGGTTTACTTGCCATGGAGATTGCCAAGGACGGAACCGCCTCCAAGCTGTGCACCGATGTGTGCAAACTGATGCGTGAAGCAAACGACAATCTTGATGATACCCTGCAACATCTATAGAAAAGCAACAAGAGTCTCTTTATGCAATCAGAATAGGTTTTCATGCCTAGGACAGAAGAAACTGCGTAAGCGCTTCGAGAATTATTTGCAGTCGTTGTTCATAAGGTAGTATACAAAGGTAACGTTGTACTTTTTTTTTGCTTTAATTATGGAATGATGTGCAATGGTGTGATACTGTTCGGCAGTTTGTTTCATGGTGATCGAGTCGCAGATTTAGAATTTTTTATTGTTCAATATCCTCTTTATAGATCTGAACGCAATCTCTTAGATAGTTGTTTTAAGACATTAGTTTCTCTTCAACAAATCGATTTCTACATTGTATTTTCGCTTCGTAAGTGTCTGTCTAATGTACCCATACCCAGTACCAAATGGGTGGGTGCAGTGAATGATGGGATGGCGAGAAGCATTGGTGCGCTGCGAGGCAAGCAAGCCAAAAGCTAGTCTGACGCTATTTAGAAACTGTGAACCTTTTCGTGGTTGTGGTCTCCTCAAATTTCGTAGTCTCCTCAAAACTTTTAGTTCTCTTGCTCTAGCAATCATCCTCATATAACGATCTCTTTTACAGTTAGCAAACTTTATCAATGTGTTGCCGTGATCTTGCCTACACTGCCCAGGGATAAAGCATTCTCGCCTCACTACCCGATCCTATCTGGTGGACCCCAGTCAAATCTTGCCCAAAATCAAAGATATACAAGCTCCGTTTATTGGGCAAGTATAAATTATTTCTCTAATTTGCATAGGCAATTTTGCTTTACCACAGCCCCTTCTTCACTACTATGCTTTGATCTGCCTATCAATTTGTATGTTTTGTCACTCCCGAAAAAGAACTAGCTAAATGACAATGACGTACCATTAAGAACATATGGATGTTCTTAGGAACTAAGTCTGCATGCTTTTGCTTAGACCATGTTTGTCCAAATGTAAGAAAGCGGTACAAGCGGTCATGTACTTCACTATATCAAAACAGCGCACACTCTTGTGTATTGCCTGTTATGTTGAATTTCCGTTCCGTCTTCCGGTGCGCACGGTCAACGCAAGATAAAACAAGTTAGAAGTAGTTGTGATATATGATTGACGTAATTTTGATAAAGGTTCAGAATTCAGTCCTTTGCGTTTGTATGAATCTATACCTTGAGTTAATCTTCTCTTTCAACTTCAAAGCAATGCGCACCAAACAAAGCAGTCTGAGCAAGGTATATATTCAATCTCTTCATGCGTGCGCTGATGTGAAGCTTACTTAGATCCCCGAAGAACCATTGTCCAACGTAGACGTGGCGGGTGCTTCATAAGAAAGCCATCCAATGGTTAAAGGCCGTCTGCAAAAGGACTGGAGCTCCCCCAGTCCGTAAAAAGAGACGGAAGTCCAAAAAGGAGAAGATAAAGAACGTACTGCGATGAGGAAAAATAAGCCAAATTAGAAAATGCTCGAAAACGCAGAAAGTCTAATAGCAGAGGCTGTCTCACATGCAAGCGCACCAAAAATTTCGAGGCAATGCGTACGCACTCTAGAGCATCAAGCTCGCTAAACCCGTCGCATATCCCATCAAAGAAAGAGTCAGCTCAGATGTCCATGGGAAAGTATGAGATTTATACCAGAAAATTATTTTCGCCACAGTCTGCCGAGACAAAGGCTTGATTAAAAACTTAATAACCATCAAAAGTATGTCAGAAGTAAGTTCACACTGTTCCAATTGACCAAACTGCAAACCAGTAACACTTTGAAAAGGTATGACACAAAATACGAGAGCAACCAGTTAAAGAGCGATCATTTCCAGTCACTCTGAAGCATGATTTGCGAGGGATCTATCTTCGTTACTGTGATCGTAAACCAAGCAACGAGCATCAAAAATTGAGTTCCGGTATAACGAATGTCATGGCCTCCGTTTGTCAGCAAATATCGACCGCTTATACGAATAATGTCGTGGAAACCTACTAGGGGCGAGTTATTTCTTACATAAAATATCTGCTACAACAGTTATTGGTAAGGATTTTATCATGTATTTTACTTTAAGTGACCCATTATACTCTCAGCCCAATGAGTTCAGTAGCTCCATAACAAAACTGGCGAGATACACGTACGACATCGGCGCGAAATGCCAGCCTCACTATCCGTATTCATTGCCATATCAGGATCGGTATATGGAGGCAATAACCAACGTTCTGAAAAAGTTCAATATATTGCCCGACGACTTGCCAGTGACGGACATGAATCTAGCCGCAAGACCTCATCTGTATCTTCCAACTATGTTTGATATCTTGAGCGAGCTTGAAGGTTCAGAAGATCACACGCTACGCAAAGAACGGCCGTTTCCCACCAAAACTTGGCTAAAACGTAAATTTTGTATGAAAATGTCGACATATGATTCTTTGAGGTCAAGGCAAAAAACAAAGCTCGTCAACTACATCTAGAAACATATAGCCGATGTCGTAGCATCTTTGCCAAAGATACCTCTGAGGTCACACATATCTGGTATTGAGCACTGCGATAGTTTCATAAACCGAGTTCGGATTCCGCTGCTGCCATCATTTGTCTTGCGCGAAGCACATCAAAGTGTATCCGCACGCAAGAAAAAATCCAGGAAGACTTTCCCAAGCTTTCGGCAGAAGATTGTCATTATTTATCATGTTTTTTCAAAAAAAAAACAACTCGAAAAATCCTCCTTGGTGTGTTTGCCCCCAAAATTGGACAACAAGATCAAAAATTCTTTCCCTTGGCGCCGGTATTCTCCTCTCACTAGAGAGCTTTAACGTTGACCGACAGACTCTTGCTTCGATCTCTCCTTTGGTATCGCATTGGACCGACCCGTTAGAAGCGTTTTGGGCGGTTTTTGATGTTTCAAAAGTCAAAATTTTAAAAACGTTGGAAAGCGCTAAGCAGTGAACGGATCAGAAACTGTGGAGCGTTGCAACCGATGGGTACTGTGTCTCTTTTACCTTTGCTCTCAAAAAGGATATCATCATCAGAATAAGGCAGTAAAGTACAAAACCAAGTTCATCTAGGTTAATTACAGAACAGTGAAAATGTTAAGCCATTTTCGATGTAAAAAGGTTTCCAAACTATAATGACTATACTTCCTATAGAAAGCAGTCTCTTTTCACAATATCTATCTTACATATAGAGTCTTATACTTATTTTATTGTCGATAAAACGGTTGTCCATATAGCTTTCTTTTATTTTCATTTCTCGTTTGATTAGCTTCGGTTTGCTTCCAGCAAAGAACCGAGAATAACCGAATTGTGTGGAACCCTAGATATCTTGCTGACTCAGGCATGTTCATCTTCAGCCAAAGCATTGAACCAATGGTAATGGATATTTTCAGAGAGTATGAAGTTGTTTTCTAGGCAAGAACAGGAGTTGCACTGTTCAACAATTAGGTATGAAGACAATAAATCTTAGGCAAGCATATGACCCGCTAATTTTCTCCTTCTACCTTAATTATCGGCCACTATGAAAATGATTTATCGTTTTGCAAATACAGCCTCAGAATCAGCTCCCTAGAAGGAGAGAAACGTCAAAATATTATCTGTAGTTTCCTTCCCTTTGATTGGCGGCCTTTTTGGATAGATCCAGTTCTTATTGACTGCCATATACGATTCTATATAGATTCAAATAGATAATTTATATATATACAAAGAAATACAAATTCTATTCACACATGGATAGTCAGCTAACAGCCTGCAGTTAGAGCCGGCAAAATATCTTACTTTCCCAAGTATACAGCCCTTTGATCTCGCCGTATTCACTTTTTAACGCCAAAAACCAGAGACTGCAAATAGATCTGCTGCGATGCAGTGTCGATCAAATAATAATTTCTTTTTGGGTTTTCTTGTCATTGTCACAGCAACAAGCGTATAGCCTTAAAAATCTTAAAAGTCCGTTAGATAAAAGTGAAAAGGATTCTCAGCTCATAATTGTTGCCAAATGAATTGGCACTTTTCTAACAGTTCGAAGGCAGCTGGTGTTCTGTATCGCATAAAGATAGTTAATAAATTCTGAGCGTACGTATTTAATGCCCATTTCAATTAAAGAGTATAAAATTACAATTAGCTTCTATCTAGTGAAAGATTACAGGGCTTGCCAACAATGCATAAACGGATTGAGCTTACGGGCAGATTCGTTTTAAACTCAGATAAGGTTTGTTCTGTGTTTGTAGTGTTTACCAACGACTCTTTTCATCGTCCCATTTATCGCATGTAAGAGTCCTCCCATGTTCATGGCGATAACCCATGCATTTGCGAAAATTATATTTCTTTGTATCAACGCTTTTTATATAATGCGAATACTATATGTTCTTCTGGTTCTTGCAGCTTCTCTTCGGCAAGCTATCACTTACAAATATTGCAGTCAGAAATGGCTGATCTATTGGTTTTGTATGCATTTACAAACGCGGGTCTAAGTTCTGTTCATTATAAAATTACGTCAATCAGTTTGCTTGTAAAGTTCCGATCAAGCGAGAACTTTTCCAGGTACTACCGATCTGAAAATGGTACTCTTCTCCATGTCCGGACTTTTAACAAAACTTTGACGTTGATGCTGTACTGCTCGCATTACACAAGCTATTGTCTATCTATATATCCTATACGATTATTGTTCTTTACTCTACGAATGGGTCAATTAGTCTCTCCGTTTTTAACTGAAATTCTTCCAACACTACCTAAACAACTTTTTGCAAGACTAAACATTAATTGTATATCTTCTACATAGTTAGGACGAAGTTGCTTTAATGGCTGCTGCTCTAATTGCGATATTAATTAGGACGCGTTATTGATAGGTTGGCAGCGTACTATATAGACTCTATATAGCTATGTGCTGTATACACTTAACGTGAAAGCCCGAATTTCAAATTACACAGGCATGTTTCAACTTAATAAAAACAGCAAACAATTACGTAGATTACAGTAACGGTGCCATGCCGTTGGACAATAACCGTGGTTGTTCCAGGTAAAGTTTGAACGTCTCACGAGGAAATACAGGATCGATTAAACAAACAATGGATGGAATTGTTCAAGCAATATTTTGATAATTAAATGTCACATTATTTCTTGTGAACTTATCACTTGGGTCTTGTGCAACATTTTGTAGATGAATGGTATATATGGGCCATGCTTTTGTGTTGTCAATTATTCTTCATCCCAAGCATACCACTCAAGACAAACCACGAAGTCGAGCATGAACAGCAATAGAGGGAGTTCGCGGCAAGGTCTTGGACAGGCAGACTTTTTCCGAGGACTTTATCTCATCATTACAATCAGTTTTCTGCTCATGCCCGTACAGAAGGTGTTCGCTCATGGTGCTTTTGGTTTTCCACTTGCAAGGCAGTATGGTTGCCGTATCGATGGTGGCTATTATTGGCCAGAGGACGGCTCAAAAATGCCAAACGAGGGCTGTCGAAACGCTTATCTCGTTGCTGGGAAAACTTACTATCCCTTCAATCAGTGGAACGAGGTATCAGCCAATCCATCCAATCCTGACAAGTTCGATACTGTCAAGAAAGCAGTTCCCGACGGTCTTCTTTGTGCTGGCGGTGATAAAAAGAAAAGTGGATTAGATATCCCTCAAGACCAAGGCTGGAGGAAGACTGTAATCGAGCCAAAGAATGGCAAGTTCCAGCTGCGCTGGGAGAACACACAATCGCACAATCCTTCAATGATGAAGATTTTCATTACCAAGCCATCGTACAACCCGAGTAAGCCATTGAAATGGGCGGATCTGGACAAGGTCTACGACAAAACTACCCCTAATCCAGTGTCTCCAAACGGGAAAGGCCTTATTCCTGAAGTGACCTCCTTCTACTACCTCGACATACCCATTCCTGCCAATCGTACTGGCGACGCAATCATCTATGGCTGGTGGCAACGAATAGATGCTGGACACGAAGCTTTCTTCAATTGTGCGGATATAACCATTAAGCAAGCCGGTGGAGCTACGGAACCTGACAAGCAGCATGGCAAAGATAACGGCAAAACTAATGACAAACGCCACGAAAAGGATAATGTTGACGGTCGAAACCCTAGTAGTTGGTGGATTGCTGAGAAACCTTATTTACAACATGGTATTACCCCTAAGATTGGTGACAAGGTGCGCTTCAGTGTAACGGCTAGCAAGCGTAGCGGCCAAAATGTGGTCGATGTAACCTTGGATGTTACTTCCAAGAATGTCCGTGATTTCAGATGGTCTAGAGAGTTGGCAAATACCTTGAACAGGAAATTCAATTCTCAGGTGAATATTGGTGTACAATCGGGAACGAGCATCAAGTACCGCCATCAGGATACATACGAAAACCATGTGTGGTTAAAGTCTGGTTACAGCAGCACCATGACACTTATCAAGGATTAGCTGTATATTAAACCAGCAATTGGCAAAGCAATAACATCTGTGCAAGTGGCCATTTATCGGGCATATTTTAACTTCGGCGGGGCCGATACCTTTTCCCATACAATTTCTTCATCTGTGTTTTATGCTCCTCATCTTCCTTTTTGTTTAATCTAGAACTGGCTAAACACAGTGACAATAAAACTAGCATGAGCCTAAAGCAGGTCCAATAAAAACCAGCCTAATTCCTATCCGATGGATATATACAGATATAGTCGAAAAAAGAGACGGAAGCGTCATCCTGATTCAGGCAATCACGCTGAGACTCCCACCGCATCCTTCCGACCCGAGTTAATAATGCACGCCAATCCCCTTTTAACCCTGTGCAGACGCTCTTTGAAATGCGGGAGAGTTAAGGTCTATGCTGGCGGACTCTGTAAAAAGCGACAGATCGTCTTGAAGCCAAGGTGCGAAGAATGAAATAAACACACGTCGAGTGGAACGTACCTGGGTTTGCTCCAATGAAACGAACCGACTAGCATTTGACATTGCCCAGTCTAATTCGACATCGTCTTCACATTTTTTTGCAAATACTTTCAAGTGCTTACCGTTAAGCGGTAGGAGCCATTTCAAGCAACCATTCGCTGGTTTGCGTTATTGCGGCTTTCGCCCCATGAGGCCGGAGATAGGGCAGCGTGGGCGTTGTGGTTCTTGGATTTACCTCCTTAGGAGCCCCACCATTGAAATCGATAGTACTATCAAGTTGACTTCATAGGTATGCTTCTTGTTTCTCGAGACGTTCTAGGTTTACTCTTGACAACAACGTTTGGCCGCTATGCCAAATTATTTGATATACAGCTTGTTAGCTGATGGTTCGACTTATTAATGTACAGAGGATAGATTCTTGTTTATACGTCCTCCAATGAGGCTGGTGTGGCATAGCACTGCTAGGACACGAGGTACACTTTGAAGTGGTTGGTAGAAAGTGGATCATTTCAGCCACTTGATCTTGCCCATAGAGTGTAAGTACTAATGTTGGTGAAATGCGTTGCTGCCCTAACCCCACAGTAACAGATCTAACATCCATCCGACGACTCACAGTCTCTACAGCCAAACAAATGGGCAGATATTCCGGATTCCTTCAAGAAAAAAATCAACTAGTTGCCAGATTACGGGACCGATACAGGTACCGGCTATGTTAACAAAACTGCCATGTTATGACATGTATAGATGACGAGAACAGCACTTACTCCTCCGTAGGATATGATAATCCCGTATGATTATAACACTTACAATTCCGCAGAAGGATATTGTCCTTTGTGGGGTCGCGCATTGCAGCACAAAGAAATCCGAACACGCGCAAAGTTGTACTTCATAAATATAAAGTAAGACCAAATTGGAAAGATTACCATTTGTCAGGTTAAAATCGATTTTGCAAACTACAGGACTATATATCATCAAGCGCTATTTATAGATTATAGCGAAATGTTTGGAAGAGCTAAGCGTCCGAAAGAGAAATGTGTTCGATATTGAATCAGTAAGCGTTGCGCTTACATATCTTATGCAAGGCGCTCCATTAAGGAAATGTCTTGTTATTAATTCGTTACTGGGGTTGTCTGAGAAAAGCTTACGAACCACGGTGGTATAATGCAGAATTACCACTTTGCATAACGGCATCTTACAAGACACAAGATAAGTGGTATGCCATTGGAAAATATATCTTATCCATATATTCGTTACGCGCGTTGGTTTCGTAGACCGTGCGTTTCAGAAGTAATAAAGGATTCAATGTGGCGTATCTCTATTTTTTTCAATACCGATGTTCAATGAAACAAGCTTTACAAGTGTTACGCTAATAAAGCGTGTTATAACTTCTCTGATGAGGATTATACATGTATAAAACGTCGTAGTACACATTGACGTTATTGATACGGATATGTTTCAAAGTCGATTCCCAGAAGATCAATGACTAGTTATGCTCCCACGTCACGCACTAAATCCGTCTTAAATTTACGTTTGTTCGAAGTTTTGTTTTCTTCCGCTTTAGCAATGACTATAAAACCGCAGACGATCGCTCTTCTGTCTGCCGGCGTTCTGCTGACGGCCGGTGTTGGCTACCTGATCTATTTCGATCACAAGCGTCGCACTGATCCCAACCTCCGTAAAAAGTTGCGTAAGTTGTGATGTACTGCAGAAGGCGAAAGCTTATGGTGTACGCAGGACGCGAACGTAAAAAGGTGGCTAAGCAGGCCAAAGCAGTCGAGGAAGAGGCCAAAGCAAGCTTAGATCAGCTCATTGAATCTGTCTTGGCCGCGGTGGCCAAGGAAGATTTCCCCACCACGCCCGAAGAGAAAGAGAAATATTTCATGGCTCAAGTTGCAGCAGGTGAAGGCCTCTGTAACCAAGGTACGTTAATTCTATGGGTGTAATCGGCAACTGACTGTTTGCAGGTGAGGCCCACTATAAAGATAGTGTTCTGCCTTTTTACAGAGCGCTTAAGGTTTACCCTGCTCCACTGGAACTTATTATGATCTACCAAAAGACGATTCCAATGGAAGTCTTCCAGATTGTTGTTCGAATCATGTCGCTCGAGGTAATATTCAACGATTTTGTCTGTCTTGCATATTGAATGTCGGGTAGCAACAAAAACGGCAGAATCAATTTTATGAAGAATTCCCTCCGCAGGAGATGCCTGTAAAACTCGGTGAATTGCCCGCTGGGACAACACCAGAGGGCAAGCCAATCATTCGACGTGGATTAGTCGCTAGAAAGGATGTCAGTGAAGGGGAAGTGCTGTATACCGAATCTCCGTTGGTTTCCGCCCTTCACCCTGGCTTGGAGGTAAGCTTTTCTCAAAGAGATATCAAGGTATAATCAATAATCTGTCTGTAGGGATTGTTCTGTAATTTCTGCTTAAGAAAATTGCAGGAGGAGAAAGTCGAGTGTGCCAATTGCGACAAAGTGGCGTTCTGCAGTGCTGACTGTGAAAAACAAGCTACGCAGATATATCATCAATTCTTGTGCGTTAACAATAAGTCCAGCAACAACGAAGAAAGCAAAGAAGGTGTATTCTTGACATACAGTAACAGTAACAACCTAAAGTACCCTCAGATGATTGCGCAGTTCTTGTCAGGCATGGTTGCTGAAGAAATTGAGAAGAACAAAGCTGGCAAATCTGCAGAGAATACATACAGTGCTTGGGATCACATTGATCGATTCAGATACCTCGATACAGCACCAAGTCAATCATCGACAGAGGAAATCCAGATGATTAAGAACGTTCTCGGAACTAAAGTTCCAGGAGTTGATGAATTCCTCACGGACGAGATCTACTTGATGTTGAAGGGTAAACTGGGATACAACACATATCCTATCCCACTGCAAGAAGGTGAAGATGTGGAAGTTCAGGTATGTTGCGGTGGTGTATTGAACAGAAGCAATGGCTAACTGTACTTTTCCAGTCGTCTAGCGAAGTGCAACGAGAATTGTCGCAGGATCGTCCTTCAGTGGGAGCTGCGTTGTACAAGATCTCGACTTATCTTGGCCATTCAGAGGAGCCTAACGTCAGTCTTAAATTCAACAACAACCATGAGATCACTGTGATTGCTTCTAAGGATATCAAAAAGGATGAGGAACTAAAAGCAGCATATATATTGCCCAAGCCTCAATAGGAGGAATCTTCAGCTTCCGTACCCCAAAAAAATAAATAGAGCAAATACATGTCCGGCCCGGAAATTCATGGAGGTCTGTTAAAGTTGTGTGCCATTTAATAGCGTAACGTTCTCTTTCTTCTACAAACCTAGTAGGTGGGTAGCGTGAAAAGATCATCCAACTGTAGGATGATTGATGGATGCAGCGGATGGACTAGCAGTTACTTATCGAGTTTCCTATTTTTCCCTTCGTTTCAACATTTACGTTCGACAATTTATTCCGACGACAACTAGACATGGGTCGTGTAATTCGTGCTCAGAGAAAAGGTGCGGGAAGCATTTTCAAGGCTCACACCGTCGGTCGCAAAGGTGCAGCACAGCTTCGCGTCAACGACTATGCTGAACGTCACGGCTACATCCGCGGCATCGTTAAGGAGATCGTTCACGATCCCGGCCGTGGTGCTCCTCTCGCAAAGGTACGACAATTGTATATTACGCTATGCGAACATTTGCTGAACTTTTGTTTTTCTATGAACAGGTCGTTTTCCGTGACCCCTACAAGTTCGTTTCATTTAGTTTATAATTGTTTTGAGATGTTTAACACCGAACTAGGTACAAGCTTCGCACCGAGACTTTCATTGCTACCGAGGGCATGTACACCGGCCAATTCGTCTATTGCGGTAAGAAGGCTACTTTGAACATCGGCAACGTCCTTCCCCTTTCCTCCGTTCCCGAAGGTACCATTGTCTGCAATGTCGAAGAAAAGTCTGGTGACCGTGGTGCTCTTGCCCGTACCTCCGGTAACTACGCTACCGTTATCAGTCACGGTGAGGACGGCAAGACCCGTATCCGTCTTCCCTCTGGTGCTAAGAAGATCGTTGCTTCCACCTCCCGTGCTGCCATTGGTATCGTTGCTGGTGGTGGACGTATTGACAAGCCCCTCTTGAAGGCTGGTCGTGCCTACCACAAGTACAGAGTTAAGCGTAACAGCTGGCCCAAGACCCGTGGTGTTGCCATGAACCCTGTTGACCATCCTCACGGTGGTGGTAACCATCAACACATCGGTCACGCTTCTACCGTCGCTCGCGACTCGTCGGCGGGTCAGAAGGTCGGCCTGATAGCAGCTCGCCGAACCGGTCTTCTCCGTGGTACCAAGAAGCTCAAGGAGTAAATCGAATAAAGACGATGTTGGTCGCAATAAAATTTGGTTTCTATGCGCACGAATTAAGGAAAGGTTTTTAATTTTGATCTATATGCTTTGGGGGAAAGATACTGTCTAAAGTGACTTTCGGATGAACTCCACTGTATCATTTTGCGCATGGAATGATATTTCATGTATCAAGCATCAATACTAGAACGTTTGTAGCGTTTGCTCTTTGTGCTGGAAATTGGATTGTTTCTATCGCGGTTCCAAAACATGGACCTAGTAGCATATCACGAAACAAGGCACGATAAAGTCTTGTTCCTCATTGAACATCTATCTAAGTAACCTTTGCGTCTACGAAAATTGGTTCTATTCATGAACGCAAAACAATCTGAAATAAGCGCAAAATGATATTTAGAAACCTATATATATCCCTTATCCTCTACTCGGAGCATTTGACAAGGTTAAGCTTGATGCTAATAAATGGTATTAGGTGTCCCCTTACGAGTGCTAGATCGACAGCTATCATAGACGTCTATAAAATCTTTACGATACCATACGCAGCTTTTTGTAAAATACAGGAACAATTTCAATCAGTGACTACGAAAAGAAAACTTATCTTGGTAGTTGGTGACATTTATAAAGTATCCAGCTCACAAGTTGTATTCACTTGACTCACAGATACGTTTTCCACTTTCCATACTACAGCCGTTCGGATTGATTTTCCGCTACTTAGCTTCGCTTTTGCAACGGAGAAGTCATACCTGCTCCCATAACACGTTCGTTCAATTTCTAACTGTGGGCAGGAAAGGGAGGGGCAACTGCGATGAAGGAGCAACCGGAAGGATAGGGACTGATGGTGGGATTATGCGAAACGAACTAAGGGTTTGAGTGAAACAAAAAACAAAAGCTAATGTACTGTCTGTTCGTTGGTCAATGAAAGTCTACATGAGGTGAATACCAAGGATAAGTATAAAAACCGGACATTTAGAAGCTGCGTTATCTATCAACTAAAATCAGAGTTAAACAGAAAGGAATGCATGGATTATTTCGGGAGGCTCGTATGGTTGTAAAACCAAAAGACTAACACTGTTTGTTCTATCTCGAAGTTTTCTGTATGATTAAGCAAAGACCAGAGATTTGAAAAGAAAAATGGTGCATCCTGAGCTTAACTTGTCATAAGTTGAAGCCATGCTAAAGTCTTTCTTTTATGTTGATCATTTAAAACGCGGATGACCTTTCTAAGTAGCAAATAAACAGTGGGAAAGCAACACAATTGGAAAACAAAGATTATGATCTATAGACAAAACCCCAACCAAAATTGCTACTAGGATATACCTAGCGAGCGCTTACTGAACTCGTACACAGCGTAGCTGATACTGACCGACGGAACAACCTAGCATAGGTGGCATAAGCAACTCGGAGCGAGACTTTAGCACAAACTACTACCTTAAATAATGTCGGTCCTAAACCTTTGTAAAACCCTTTCACACCATCAGCTTGGAATGTCTTTTTCGCCGCGTCCCATGCAGAAGTATATCGATGTGGGTGACCGGGAGTCCCTTGCGCTTGTAATCTGGATAAAATGAGAGCAAACAACAAGAGCAGCATAACAGAATGCTGATTACCTTGTACGAATCATATTAAGAGGGTATACACTCGTGGCACCAATCGATCCGCTCATCATGCCACACGCCCATAGTACGAGTACATTAGGTTGGCCGTTACTGTTGTTTCTGCCTCCTGCAGCCTGAGAGGAATTCATGTATTGCAAATACGTAACCTTTAGAGTCTCATAAATACCTAAAATAAAAAAGAATCAATCTTTGTTTTCAACCATCTCCCGAACGGCGAAAATCCCGCTTACCCATATCAAGGGCTTGATAAGGAAACACGCCCATCAATCCTACGCGTAATATTTAACGCATTGCTTTTCTTTTGCCATCCTATCCTTATTACCTAATGTTAATCCTGGCCAGAAAGCTCGCACACCTCGGGTCTTGTACATTTCCTTCGCTATATGAAGAACAAATGAACGGGATGCTACCTGAGACGAAGTGGGTGTGACTTTGGATGACATAATGCGTGTCTTCAATGTTTCCACAGGATAAATGCAAAATTGCGAGCAAAGACCTGCCACACCACCTGCCACAAAACGTGCCCCCACGGGTATCGCATTCTTATCCTCAGATTGTGTAAGCTCAGCCAATACCGTTTTAGCTGTTTCGAATACATAGAACTTGATAGCTGATTCGGGAATAATTTTCATCACATTCAATCCATTTCCAACGAAGAATGCCCGAAATCCACCTTGCCCATATATGTTTCGGAGGGCTCCCGCAATGGATGAGGAACTTGGACCACCTGTACCAGTTTGACACGTTGTTTGGGTAATAAGGTATACTTTCAGCCGATCAAAGGGTGCGGTGCACGTTCGAGACACAGCTCCTGCTATGCCACCTGCGGCAAGATATTTATACGCATTTCTTGCTGCTTCGTCAGTGGGAGGGAAAACAACTTCAGCGTCGTGTGTCAGTTGCGTGGAAGTCTGGTAATATCGATAAATCTCAATAATGGTTGTTTCGCGAGGCAACAGCTATGGCAAAGTCAGTAAAAAGAAGACGTGCCATACAAACAAATCCGGTTTACCAGCAAGAAATCACGCCAATCCTGGAAATCAATATACCCATTTCCTTCTAATACCATGGTTAAGTTCCTTATCATCAAATGTTATATATCTATCTGTACCGGTATCAATAACCTGAATAAAATCCTCGATTTCTTCTCTTGTCACCCGTATGCCAGCAGCTTTGAGGGCGCTTTCCAGGTCACTTGCGCGTAGGCGGTTGTCACCCGATCTATCTATTTCGGAAAACAATTCCCATAGCTCGCGTTCCTTGCTAAGAACGTAAGACCTGAACTCTTGATAATCGATCAAACCGTCACGCGCTGTGTCGCATTTTGCCAGGAGATCTGTGGCATATCGTGTGTGCGCAGGTAGGTGTGTAAGCTTGAGAAAGCCTCCCAGAATAGCTTCCGCATCAAGATAACCAGTGCCCTTGCTATCAAGCGAATCGAAAAGGCTACGGATACGAGTTTCGCGCTCCCCTGCTTTCTCATCGTAGTACGGATGAGGTGGGTCCTCAACGGGGGATTGGCTCATGTCAAACGAAACCAAGGATTGTCGCCTGAAAACCAAGAATAGCCAGACAGACAGGCGTTTAGATTATTTAGGATAGAAGTATGGATAAGACGCAGAGTGTGCCTGAAACAAGAAGCACAGTTCTGGAGAGTGGGGAGGTTAAGGGGCGGGGAAAGAGAGCGGAAACATGGGCCCTACATTTCGGCTTATAGGCGGTCCCCTCACTATTCGCACGTCAAACGCACGCCAAAATGACGTCAGTTACTCAATAAAGCCCCTTTTGAAGATTCACAATTGAATATATTGGGGAGGACTAAAAATATAATTTGTAACCACACTGCCACAAAACACTGCTGCTTTCCTTGAGCGACTAGGGCATGTTCACTAGGATAGCGAGCATTACGGGAAAAAAAACGATGAAAATGATAATCCAAGGAAATTGAAGAAGGGAAAATCAAATTAAATTTCAGTGATTATTCGTCTTTATATGGAATATAGTAAACAATGATCTTCTATTCCATTTCGCAGGTTTTTGGACATTTCTTGTGCCTATTCATAATATTGTACATTAATGATTTTTTATACTGCTCTAATGACTTTACTATCCACTAGAGGATCAAGTACATGTAGTATAATACACTGCCCGAATAAGTTAGTTACTAAAGAGGCATGTTTATATACTTTCTAGCGCAAACTTGGCTGTCTCTTGGATGTTGAATTTATTTAGATTAGCGTAAAATAACATTAAATAAGCCCCATAATATGTTCGCCCGAAAAGAATAGGTCAACGGACAGTTTATTGAATTTGCAGTACTTTCTGTACCGCTGCCAGCACAGTGTCATGAATGGAAGCATTTGCCGCAATTACGCCCTTGTTTTTCTCAAGAGTTCGACCGATGGAGAAATCGAGCGGCTTTCCGTAGATGTCAGTTACTTTCCCCCCTGCTTCTGTTACTAAAACATTCCCGGAAGCATGATCCTTTACGTTTCATTTAGCCTGATTATTGTTCTTTACTGCTCCATGGCGATGTACTCACCCATATTTTCTCAATATATGTTTTACTTGTTGGTAAACGAAGATATATGTCAGCATCTCCCCGAGAGATCGAGCAGTACTTCGCTTGACTGTCCATTCTTACTGGTGGTCGTGTGATATTAAGAGCTTTTGCAATAGCTTCTGCGTCACCATGCGACGAGTGACCAGCTTCAACAGATTCGCAGAATGTCGCCTGCTCAGTGGATGAAATCTCGGCAAAATGGATTTGATTTTCTTTGCTATCAGAGAAGGAACGCTGTATTTCCTTTTAGTAAAGCTTTGATCATGGTATCCTCTACATATACCTGGAAGGCACCTTCTCCTCGCACTGCAACAAACAAGGCTCCCCTTTCACCTTCGGGTTTAGAGGCATCCAATGGTAAGTTAGGAGCACCCATAACGCCTAATTGGACGACTCCGTCGATTATCAGTGCCAAACATACAGCATATTGTCCACCACGTAGAAAGCCTTTAGTGCCATCAATTGGGTCCAGAGCCCAATGTCCTAAAGTTCGCCATATTAAGTAATTTTTGTATGTATAGGAAAAGGTTATTTACGCCTTACGTCCTGATGGTCCTCCTGCGTAGTTTCCGCGGTCAATGGCATTCAAGATCTAGTCATTAGCATTAACAACTGGCTTTTTGTATCAAGGAAGAACCTACTTCGTCTTCGCTCAGTTTTTCATTTGTCTCCAAGACGCCATTAGTCAAACTATGGACTTTCTCTCGCAGAACCTTTCCAGCCTCACCACGTAAATCCTTAGAATCTTCTTCGCCGATGATAGGGTCGTTCGGGAAGTGTTTGTAAAGGTAGGTATTGACGATCGCCTGGGCGGAGAAGTCGGCGACTGTTATTCTCGGTTAGAAAACGGAGACAAATGGTAAAGGGATAAGAAGCGACCATATACCTGTAACTGGCGATTTGTCATTCTTTGTCAACGTCTCATTTGCAACGAGCTGTCGAAAGACAGACTGACAAACTTTGCTTGCTTGAAGCACTGCCTGAATGGCAACTGCTCGTTCCTTTGCAAGTACTTTTTTTTTTTACAATAACAGTTGAGTCTTCCTCGGAATCATAGGGCCAAAGCTATCATTACCAGACATTGAGCTTTAGGTAAATGAGAGGCAAAAGAGAGAAAGTTCACTGACCTATGAAGGGGAGCGCGACTGATGAGGCGATATCTATAGATGGAGATTTTTGAAATGCCGCTCAGTCAGTCAAGGAAAAAAGATCCAAGCGTGTTTGCATCCAATCAGAGGAGTCGGGATAATATGAATCTGATCTCAACGTATTGGAAGAATATATGCATTGAGCATGGGAAAATAGGATATATAACCCCAGCTGCTGCTTTCTTACAATAATATTTCTTTTCTTAAACCGATCTCATGTCTCGTAATGTGTCAACAGTTCTTCATCGCTTGGTGCATCTGACAGAACTCTTTTCCATAGTTGAGGAAAAAGCAAGTCGTTTGGCGCACAAAGTCTATTTAAGGTAAGTATAAAAGCGAATGGGTTGGACAGCCCAAAGGTTAAGTAATGCTACGTATCAGTGCACAGAGTATTACTCAGCTTCGACTCGATGCGATTGGTGAGATATCCCTTACTCTTATAATTTTCTGACAAATATCGTTTAGCCAATGCCGCTAATCGTAGACTTCTCGGTGGCGGAGGAGGTAAGTGAACTATGCAAAAATAAAACGTTTCACGAAAAAAACGCTGTTACCTTTACCCAGTGGATGGAGCTATTCATGCGTAAGTCTTACAAAGTCATTCGTCCTCATATTATCCTGTAACACCGAAGCAAAACAGGGCCGCCGGTCCTAAACTTATGGAAGAATGCAGAACGTTAAACGATTGTTCAGAAGGTGTAAGTATGGTTGGATCATGGATAGAAAATTAACTGCTGATTAGGACGCAAAGATTACTAAAGGTTAGGCAGAAATAACTGGCATAATGATACTGATGAAAAACGTGTATTAGGATACAGCTTACCTGCTAAATGTCAGTTTTGCGGACAATGGGTATTTTTTCTATGCTTATATACGTATGTAGATGTAATTCATACGGTGGGGCCACAAAAAGAATTGCCTGATGTTTTGAAGAGCTGCTATAAGAGATGCTTGGAAGTGCTATTAGAGAATAACCTACGCTCGATCGCCTTTCCCTGCATTTCTACCGGGGTATATGGGTACGATTTAGAGCGTGCGACAAAGGTGGCTCTATCGACCGTGCGTGATTTTCTGATAGACCACGACCAAGTAAATTTGTCAAGAGAAATAGAAAACATGAATTACTAAACTTATCAATAGGTTGATAAAGTTGTGTTTTGTTTATTCAACGAGCGAGAAAAGAAGGTTTATCGTGGTTCGTTCAATTCGCAAAAGTGTTATATAATAGTTATGCTCACTTTTACGTAGAATTATTGCCTGTTTACTTTCCTGGTGCTGATACGTCAATGCAATGATATACTTACCCTGAGCTTATGTCTGTCACATATGTAAATAACAGCTTTGTTTACGTGAAGTTTAAAAAATCATGCTTTTCTACTTTATTTTCTCTCTCTTTTTGAGCAACAAGTGAAAAGTTGGGTGTTCTTAACAAGCAGTCGCCGTAAAGCGCGTTAACGGATATTCTCATGATAATTTCGAATCTAAGTTCGTTTGAATTATGCAGTGATTCTCTTACCTAGGCTGCATACAACACGTAATTCTATCAAAGAGCGGGATCGTCAGAAAGAAAGATGTTCGAAAAAGGCAACTTCCGAACGAAAGAGATGAAAAGCAATTGGTTGAGTCGGACTTTGACCTGAAATTTTGATAGGACGTTTCCGTCGCATGCATAAAGCAATTTGAGATGATAAAGATGATATGGTCACTGATAGTTCAATGATATGCATGTAGGCAAAGGGATGGTAAAGGAACTAACAGCGATCCATGACCGTACGAGCTTTGGTTTGCTGATCCGAGCATAAGATTCGTTGAAAGGGCAAATTTTAATGACTCATTTGAAGCCGACGTCCAATAAAAACGCCGTATGAGCTGCGTCACAAGCACTCATAACTGGAGTAAAGAATTACCATAAAAAGATTGACGGACAGACGAATCCATCTTTTCTCTTCCTTGTCCTCTTCCTCTTCTATTGCCTGGTTATGCTATTACGTGGTCTCGCTACGTCTCTGTCTCGTAGTCTTGTAAGTGTACAATTGTTAAACTGTCTGTTTTTAAAAAAAACCTTTTAGCCCTCGCGGTCCTGCCGCCTCATGTCAACTCGTACGGCTTCGGCCACTTCAGCATTGTCATTCAAAAAGCATATTCGTCAGCGTCGGTTTGGACCCGTACCTGTTGTGCCAGATCCTTCTGTTGAAGATGCTGTTACCAACATTCTTTATAACACCCCGACTCCTAGCGCAGGACCCGAGACACGTCATATCTTGAACTGTCTGGTTCAAAACGAACCAGGTGTTCTCAGCCGGTTGTCTGGTGTCTTGGCTGCGAGAGGCTTTAACATAGAATCTTTGGTTGTTGCTAACACTGAAGTGCCCGATCTCAGTCGCATGACGATCGTGTTCAATGGCCGCAATGTCCAAATCGAGCAAGCAAGGCGTCAATTAGAGGACTTGGTAAGTTTGCAATACGATAATGGCGGGTAATTACGGTCAAACTGAATGGTAGCACCTTTTATCGGCGTATCTAGGTGCCTGTGTGGGCCGTATTAGACTACACAAAGACTAAGTTGATTGAACGTGAACTGCTGTTAATCAAAGTCTCCATTCTCGGACCTGAGCACCTCCATGAACAACTTCCCACTGCAAAATTTGATGATGAGACAGAGTTTGAGGATGAAAAGCTAGCTCACCACGAAGAAGTAAGATCGACAATAAACAAGCTACTACAGAGGTTTGCTGATGATTTTTTGGTTTAGCAAAACCATGCAACTCCCGCACCTTCCGAGGCTCTTCGCGAGACCTTTTCCCACTTGCGGGCTTTAACGGAACTGACTCGCTTGTTCGATGGCAAAGTCGTAGATGTCTCCTCTGATTCTGTTGTGATTGAGCTGTGCGCAAAACCCAGCCGTTTGACATCGTTTATGAGGCTTTGTAAGCCATTCGGTATTCTTGAAGCCTCCAGAACAGGTATAAATTTGAAGATGGATGAATTCGTAAAAGTTCTAACCGTGTATATGTAGGCGTGATGGCCATGCCACGATCGCCTGTGCATGATCATTATGAGCCTCAAACGGAGCATTCGTATGAGGATAACGAAGCTGTAGATGCAACTATGCTTCCTCCTGGTTAAAACAATTCCACATGTAAATTTAAATCCACATTTTCCCTGTTACCATATTACACCATATATTTTCTCCTCTTTCGACTGTTGATGCTTGTGAAAAGTGAAGTATTAATTAAGTTGGGACAAAGTATGCTCTGCCCAACGTATTGCAACGTTCACTGTTATAGCTGATCTAGCGAGATGAAAGCGCTTCTTCCGTTCGTTAAGTGGCTTAATGAGCCTATTCTCTCATGAAAAGCTGCAATTTTCTGTGTTCCATTGCTCCAACAAAGGTACATGAATGAACAGAAAAAAAAAATAGAGTTGTAACACAGCAATCCCGCATTTGACAATAATGTTGTTAACCCACGGGTTCGGTGTGGGACAGTGCGTAACGTGCCAAGGACTCATAACCTCGGGTTTAACATAGATATTGTGAATAAACATGAAAGATAGATCGAGAAAACCGTCGTTGGTAGGTCTGAGCATTTGTAAAAGCCATTGCATTTCTCGGCTAAACGAAAGGTTCATTATCTGCCTGAGGCTTTGATGACCAATTCCATTTGTTACCATGCTTTTTGTTCGGAGTCTTTCGGGCAAACGTGGCGCCCGATAGTGGTCAATATCGTTTGGTGTCTTCTTCTTGCATAGTATATTGCAGTGGCATGAAGTGAATGCGTCCAGAAGAAGTACGGTTTAAAAAAAGCCATGATGAATCGCGCTGATAAGGGAAAACAATGGCGACTCGGTATTTGCGATACAGTATTCGGCTTTGCTTTTACCGCGGAGCTGTACTCAAATGCTAATCTTCCCATTCTGCCATTTTTGACACTGAGCTTAGAATACCGTTTAAAAATGAACGAATGCCCCTAAGAACTTTCTTTTTTCCTCTTGTTCTTCACATTTGATCAATCTAAATGGAGCTGCGAAAGCATCGTTTCTACTACTGCTTCTGGCTAGTGGTCATCATTGCTAATAGCGCTCTCGGCATATACTACATGACTCGGTATCAAGAGCAGGCCGTAAAGACCCCGATAAGGCCGCCAAGCCAAGCTCCCACAAACATTTCCGTAGTAGAAGAAACCGAGACAAACTTAACGGCCATTGAGGAAAGCACGGAATGGATGCCAAAAGTATACGACAAACCGGATAGCGTCATGATGGATGCGATTGAGCGCAATGTTATGCCTGACCCGTATAGTAAAGGCCGTGTGTTACTTACTGCAGTTGTTAACAGCGGTATGCTTGATTACACTCTCAATTGGATTATGTCACTAGAAAGGACGAATCACAACAAATTCCTCGTATTTGCCATTGACGACGCGCTGGAGGAGGCGCTTATATCTCGCGGTTACAAAGATCATGTCGTACGAATCCCGTCCTCGTGGTTCCATGTGGCTCTGGCGTCCGATTTCGTCAAGTGGAAAAGCAACGCCTATCGGCCGATCACTCATGCCAAGTCCCTGGTAGTTGAACGTCTGCTTTATCTTGATATTACTGTTTGGTTTTCGGATGTGGATATTGTTCTTACCAGTCCATATGTGTGCGATGTCATGCTACAGAAGATGGCAAGTAGACCGAACACAGATATGGCATTTACCCAAGAAGTGGATCACCGGTCTATTAATTCGGGCTTTTATATAATGCGGCCGACCAATGTGAGCAAGCAGTTGATGCATGCTGTTATTGAACGACAAGACCGGACGCGATCGGAAACACAACAGAAAATAATGAACCGCATTATTCACAGCCTGTTTCCTGCGCACTATCAAGAGCGACCCATTCTATTGTTGGACATGCTTTTGTTTCCCAATGGAAAATTGTATTTCGATCGAAAACTACCTACTAAATTAGGGTTCGAGCCATTGATGATCCATGCCAACTATCGGATCGGTGATGAAAAGAAAAGCACTCTGCAAAAAGCAGGCCTATGGTACCTGGATTTTGCAGAGACGTGATGTACTACATACCTGTCGTTATTCTAACCCTCTTTCCCCTTTTCTTTTTCTCATGCACAACTGTATTCATCCGATAAACATATTCCTCATCTGCACTATTTTAAACTCCTGTTAAAATTTCTCTAATCGTACAAGGGATAAACTGTATTTGCTTTAGCTGCATCTGACTTTGGATGCTTAAAACAACGAGAAAAGGCAAACATCAACAAAATCCACTTTAACCAGAATAGTGTAATCGAAAATCGTAAATCATAACAGACTTTTACTAGAAGTGCCACATGGGTTTTCCAAACATAGAAAAAGAGCGGTTTAGCAATGTATACTGTTACTTTGTAACTGAGTATCAGATATTCATTAATTTGTGCGTTGCATTTTGAATGCATGACAGGATAAAGTGAGTAAGGTTTAACGTTAAGATTGCGTGATGTCAATCTATTTCGCATGATTTTGACATTAGCAAGAACTTATATTAATAGGTACTAAAATGAATGGTGTAACTAGTGCATGGAGCACTATCTAACGCCTTTCTCCCGTATCAACTAACGATCAATCATAAGCTGCATTAAATATAAAGGTTTCAGGCACCGAGACAATCTCGGCAGTCAGCTATAATCTTGGTTCTAATCGATCAGCAGGAGAGTGCGTAAAAATTATGCAGATATGGCTGTAAAAATCTAAACGAGGAGTGCATTAATGAAAGAGTAAATGAAGGTACAGGAAAATTTACCTTGCTTGCATAATAAGAGGTATTCAAGAGAAGTTTGCAAAGCAGTCAATACATTGGATATGTTCTTATACGCTTTTTAAGTTATTGTAACTCATTTAGTTCTCAGATATCCTACCAGCATTCAGCAATAGGTTTCAGTACATATAACAAAGAGCTAAGATGCAAGCCATTGTTTAGCCAAAGGATATATTACGATAAATTTCGCGCCGACAAACAGAGCAAAATATATCCACGGTCAATAGATGGAACAATATCTCGTTACGCTTTGCTTACCACAAAAACGAGTTCCGCGTGAATGGAGCCCACGACGCACCGGGTTCGGTAGCTACAATACTTCGAGTACCAAGTACTAGCGATAGCTGGGTTAAAAGCTCGGCAGGCTTTCTTTTTTGATTGCGGAGGGATACTGCCGCGGTACTAGCCAGATCAGTAGATAGACTTCCATAGACGTGTTTGTCCATGGCAGCACAGGCGACTTACAGACTCCTAGCAACAATCTCTTGAAACTTCATCCTCCGCAGAATCAGCGGTAATTATTCATCATTTCTTTTCTTCTTTACCGTTTTGTTATACAGACGCAAAAACAAAAATCTGCAAAAACCACATATGAAATCCCAACTTTGATATAACTAAGTTCTTTTTCATGTGGTCAATACAATGAAGAAAGAAGAGAAACAAGAAAACATACATTTATTGCAAAGGTACCTTGTTAAACGAATCAGGAAAACTTTTGCTAGGGGTCCGTAATTGCTCATATGATATATGCGCAGAAGCTTTTGGAAAGCACAGTATATTAATAGTAGTAGCCTGTTTACGAGAGGATTCGCTTAAGCGTACGATGCAACACACTTTATAGCGGTCGTTATTTAGTCTTCTTCTTTGTAATTTGTTATGCTTAGCAAAATGAAAGCAACTCTTTTTTTTCTTTTTTGGGGAATTTGTACGTGTTGATGATGATTGACAATATAGGCTACACATGCTTTGCTTCTATCAAACAATATGTACAGGGACATATCTTTGTTTTTTCCAAAGATCTACCCTGTTCTCTATTACAGTGCATAATGTTTTAAACCATACAGCAACACACGGCCTTTGGCATTTCCAATGGCCAGATAATCACTATTTGGTGAGAAATCGAATGCTGAAACATAGCCTAGCGGGGTTTTGTCAGTCGGCCACGAGCTATATACTGTACATGATGGTAAGTGAACAAGCTTGAATGCATCTCGCTTTCGGATACTACTAATCGCCATAAGCTGAGAGTCGTGATTGAATTTGATGTTTGATATATGCGTGGTCAGGTTGTCAATCGTCTTTAACGGTTTTGGTCTTGGAGTATTAGGTGCAAGCACCGTTCGGTCGTAAACGTTTACAATACCGGCTGACGAGCTGTCCAACGTGTAAGAAAATCCAAAGGAAAAACTAATTTAAAAAGTTCTTCTTACCCAGTAGCATAGTACTTTTCATCGTGACTGACGCGCACGACACTTGGATTAAGAGCACCATCATCCACCCACCGTTTCACACATTCCCGTTGCCCAATGTGCCATTGATATACTTCGCCTTCAGCACCAATACTGAAGAGATATTCACCGTCTGATGACCAGTCCACGCTTTCCACTGTTCGGTTCATTTTCAAATCCGCGAGCCATTGTTTCGTCAGATAGCTCACAAGAATAATATGTCCATTCGTGCCAAGAAATGCAATATATCGACCACACGGACTGATAGAGAATTTTTCTAACGATTTTTCTTCCCTTCCCCAGATACCTGGACATCGGTCCACCACGCCCGATTGGACATCGTATATATAATAATGTTTTCGTCGGCCTGTTACAATGATCTGATTGCCACTAGCGTGGAACGCTGCGTTGGTTATTGGTGTATCTTTAAAGTGAACAGATTGAATCTTTGGATTAACTTTTCCATCAATTTGGAACAATCGTAGGGTTTTATCAAGGCTGCCCGTCAACATAACCTGCGCATCTGGATGGAATGCCACACTAGTGATGGTGGCCTAAAATACGCCTTAATCCAACATCCGTAATTCACCTCGTGTAACCTACCTTTGCTGGTGACATTTGATTTGCATCTTTCATGCGGACGACATCAATATGCTTCGTTGACAGCAGCTGTTTCGTCCCTCTCTTCTCCAGGATACCGTATGTGCTCTTTAACAAATCAATTCGTGTCTCTTCGTCCAGTTGATCTTCGTCTTCATAATCGGAGCCATCTTCGTCATCGGATTCACTAGCTTTACGCTTCTTCGAGTCCAATGCTATTTCCGAAGGGAGTTTCGCCCATGCCGGTCGAGGATAAATTTTTGAAAATCTACCAGTAGCTGTCAGAACAACTCAATCCCATCATGCTTCAATTCAGCCATACTGTTGACGTAGTCGCCTCTCGTACTCGACACCACTGACCACATCTTCATCCTCCGTTTTCCGCAGCTTTTTCAGTCGATCCGTGCTCTTCAGAGATATCTGCAGACGTGCATCGTCCTCATCAACCCATGCCGCTTTTTGAAAATATTCTACTGTTGCATCTGTCTCTTCTTCTTCTTCTTCCCCCTCCTCCTCGTCCTCTTGTTCGTCACTTTCACGTTCCTCTTCTGCTATCGGTGTTGGCGTAGAATCCATTGTAAAGACAGGACCTGAATCAAGGAAAAATAGCTATTGCGCATGCGTTAGCACAGAGGAGTAAACCAACCAACCTTGGTACCTGATCATCCTGGATCGCCTCTTCTTCCTCGTCTGATTTATCTACCAGTTCGTTGTAGTCTTCGAGTTCTCGGCCAGCCTTGTCCCACACATCCTCTGATAAGTCTCCAAACAAGGATTTCTCCAGCTCTTTTTCCTCAGCATCTTTGGGAACTCCCGCAGTTTTCTGCTTCTTATTTTGCGATGGCATGACTGAATTGGACGCAGTGCTTATTAGCCGATGCGTTTTTAAGAGACAGAAAACGGAGGTAAGATTTTCAGTCACTTGAAAAGCCACCTTACAAATGCATGAAACACCCCAACGGCGCACATGCTACATTTGGAAATCGTCGTAATTCTTTTAACAATAGACTCCTTTTAAATATTTATAAAGCTGATTTTGCCGGTTTGTTGGATTTTATCCGTATGGATGTCGTAGGAAAAATCTGTTGATATTCTTACATAAGGATGCTATAGATTTAAACCTAAGTTCCGTAGATATGAGAAAAAGTCTTTCGGATTATTGGTGGAGCTTAAGAAGTCGAGAATAATCTTGGGAAATATTTTTAATTAATCAGGCTGAAACCAAGTGAATCTACGCTTAAACTATCCTTGTGCAGTTTGCAAGACGCAAGGAAAATAACAAGGAAAGAAAGAAAACCAACAAGACAGACAGAGAAAAGCGCAAAGAATGAATAAGGCAAGAAAAAAAACATCGTTACAAAGATCACAATAAACTTGCGTTTTGCATACTGTTCTCCCGTATTTAACTATTATACCAAACTATCATGATTGGATGAAAAATATTTGCGGTCAGACTACCCTTCTTTGCGTAAAGTCGTGTCTATGTTCGCAATCGCTGAGATAGTTTGTTTCAGACCACAGCAAGATGAATTTATTAAAAGAAGTGGTTCTCTATTTTTGCATCTAACAAAAAAGCTCTCAAAGTGTCTGATCCATCCTTGACAGTCTGAGCGCTTTATTTTTTGCGCTCTTTGAACAATACGCTCTTGAAGGTTATCGTCAACTCGTAAGGGCTCCTTTCTTACCCCAGCTTTCACTTTGGCCCAAAACTCTTTTATTGGGTTGAAAAAGGAAGAGTAGAGAAGAAGATAGAGACATTTGCATCCTCTTTTTTTGACCAACTGCTTAACCTTGACTGGTATATGGATGGGTGCATTATCCATGACAAGATAATAACCGTTCATTCCGTGGCAATCCAATCTTTTGTGATTGCCTAATAGACAAAGTTTCTTGACATAGTTTGTTTTCTTTTGAAATTGATAATAACCAAAAGGTACAATAAAAGATTCAACAGAAAATAACTACATGCAGGGAAAATAAAAGTGGATGTAAAGGCAATACAATTGAGCTGAACCGGGAATTGGGTCCCGTTGCCCTGGCAGCTTCTGATACCATAACTGACAGAAACGGATATGATAGCATCAATGACGTATAGAAACGAACGAAGAGGGCTTATTTCTTCTACAGATGTTCCACACCTTCTATCAGACTGAATCCAATTTTACTCTTGGGAGAATTGTTATCTTATCTCTGAATTGTTGTCATCCATAAGACATCCATCGATTTTCTTATCCATGACTGTGATTTTTGGTTTATAGTAATCACGTACTATTTAAAAGCGAAGGGACAACACCTTTTTGGCTCGTTGGCTCTATTCTCCAAAAACATCCCCGGTATGCACTTTGCATTGATCATATGTACAGAATGACTGATGTCCCTCTTCTGTATCCTTTAGCCTGCATGACCTCTGTCCCGAACCACCTTGGTTGTGTGAGTAAGCTGGCTGCACTCCATTTGGTAAGTAAAAAAGAAATGTTGTCTGTTTATGCCCAGTGTTATTCATTATCTTCTGCTTCCAAGCCCTCGCCAGGTGTTGCATCGCTTCAAGTCCTCTGCAGTGCGTTACACTCTAACCGGCCAATCCATGGAAGCCGTGCCTCTCTCTCGCCGCCCCCACCGATACAGGTGTGGGGCCGGCCCCTACCTTTGGGTAGGATTACCTTTCGGAGATAAGTGAAAATAAAAAAGATGTCAAGCTATCCTTCCATTTACTAACCATGAACATTCTTTTATTGCTGCTCGAATGAATTTTGTGTCCATGGAAGGGACAAGTTCACGTAAGTAAAATATATTTCCCGCATAAACCACTTGCGAATAACGCTTATTTATATCCCTTATAGTACAACTTGATCCTTGCATGGACGCAAGGTTTATTTAGAGTAGCGTAAAGAAATGTTCAATAAACAGTATATAATATATACCAAACACTAGGTCATTAAGTCTTTTCAGGTATTCATTCACAACCCGCCAAGGTTATTTCCATGTTCGTCCAATTAGGACTAATATAGAAATACCAAGACCTCGCTCCTATGGTGAACTGTTACATTTTGTTCAACTTGACGAAGATTTTCTATAATCCAAATTTGGATTTCCATACTTCGATTTAGTTCGTCTTCAGCGTGGGTCTTACTCACATCTTTCACGTGCTTCATGCTACACAGTATAAGACTGTAGTTTATAAGGGTACGGTCTTTTTCTGACAATCACGTCAGATGCTAAAGTTATAAGTTATCACGTATAAAAAAGAAAACAAGAACAATTTGCTTCCGATATATATATATAGTGTTGCCTATTTTACTTCAGATATATTGTTTACTCCATTATGACCTATCGTCTACCCCTGACGGAGCAGAGATACCTCAAGTCTGTCCAGTACTTCAAGGAAGCGATAGAAAAGCATAACGAAAAGATCAAGCGCTCAACATCCAAACGCAATGTTAACACCAACCATACCATCAATGTACTTTTGCGGACTCGTCCTTTGCAACCTTTTGAGATCGAGAATGGTCATTGCAGTGTGATATCTCAACATGGTCATTGCACGTATATCCACGAACCGTACTTTAAAGTACTCAGCAATCCAGGTATTAGGTCTCACACAATGGAGGTTGACTACGCCTTTGGCCCGGAACATGACAACATGTTTATGTATGATGTAATGTCAGAGCAACTGAACGATTCCATCAGAAACAATGGGTTAACCACGATACTGGCTTATGGGCAAACTGGGTCCGGAAAGACTTATACTATAACTGGCATCTTGGACATGATTTTTTCTAATGTTTTTGCCATGCCCACTGAAGAAAACGAAGATTATGGAATACATTGCTCTTCATTTGAAATCTTCGGGAATCAATTGAAAGATCTTCTAGATGATTGCTCCACAGTCCAAATTCGCGAATCATCTACTGGGCAGGTGAATGCAATTGGTTGCAAGGAGGTCAAAGTCACGTCCATGGAAGATTACATTTCCTTCAAAAGAAACACCGAAATTAACCGTCGCACAGCCAAGACGCTAAAGAACGATCATTCCAGTCGCTCACATGCAGTATATATTCTTCGATTTCACCAAAATCAAACAAGTTCGACAAAGACTGGAGTTATAATGCTTATTGATCTAGCTGGCTCCGAACGAAATGCTGATTCGATTGAGCATGACAGTCAACTATTGAAAGAAAGTCGTGTTACTAACACGTCATTGATGATCCTCAAAGATTGCTTGCGAAAGAAATATGAAAAGGCATTATATCCAAACAAGCATATCCACATACCATATCGGTCATCTAAATTGACCCTCCTGCTAAAAGGTTAGATTGATAGCCGATATAATCATTGCAAGCTAAATTGAATCGTAGGTACGTTTGATCCCGAACCAGATCGTCTTACAAGAACATACATGATTGCTACTCTATCTCCAAGTATAATGGATGTCAGTCATTCACTCAACACTGCTCGCTATGCAACAACAGTTATTGCGACTAATAAGTCACCGGCGAAGAACAATGTTAACAAGAAAAAGAACGTTGATTCAGATGGTCTATTCCAAAACAAGAAAGAAGAAATTCCCTTAGATATTTCTGAAGAGGACCGCAAAAACATCTTGACAAAATAATAAATGGCAAATTTGTCAATTGAAGACTCTTGGAACACGATAATAAATATGATTTGCTAGCGTCAAGCTCAGTTTTCAAAATGCGCCAAGTGAATTTGCCCCTACTGTGACTGAAGCACAGTCAGAGTTGATACACTCTATAGATCTAGCAATAGTAGCATATTTCCTTTTCCTGTTTATTCACTTGGTCGCTTTTGAATGGACAACGTTCAAAGCAATAAGGATAAGTTGGCTATGTGCAGTATTCGTTCGTCATTGCGACAATAAACATTACATCCTTTTTTTTTTTGTGTAGAATGAAGTTTATTATGTGCCGCTGAGAGCGGTCACAAAATAGTGGTGATCTATTCTAACGTATACATTCGTTTTCTGCTTTCAATCGTCTTAAAAGAAGAATGGTTTTGGCGATGACTTGTGCTGGGTGAAAGGGAGTATTATCGAACACTAAAGCCCAATGCGAGCGCCAGATATTCATCGTGACGCAGGCAATGAAAGTTAAGAAATCGATAGAAGCATGTTCCTGCAATGGCAAAGGTGGTGGATCTACTGTGAAGATAGAGGCAGACGTGAGGTGTGAGGGGCTGACTAGAAAGAGATTGGCCAAACGTTGCCAAACTGGTTGTTTGTATGGGCAGGACCACAAAAGATGCTCTTGAGATTCGACCAGCCCACAAATAGGGCAAAATGGCGATGTAAAACGAGCAGGCAGCAGTTCATGGAGGCGCTGACGGTACGGTAGACTATTGTGATAGAGTCTCCAGAGAATCGTGTGAGCTGTGTTAGGCAAGCGGGCGTTCCAAAATCCGTTCCAGGCTTTCTTGGTGGCTCGTGGGTAAGTGGCATGTAAAGTATCAAAAGCCGGTAGCTGAGCTAGGCGAAATTCAGAGCGCGAGATAGAAACGAGAGATAAACCGGATTGGAGATG
>MZZL01000401.1:467934-494645 GCA_002749535.1 Apophysomyces variabilis | reverse complement strand
AGGTACACCAGTTTAGAGGGAAACTTATCTTTCTTTTAATAACGATGAATGACTTGTGTGATTACATGGAAGCCGAAGAAGCTTCATTGAATATAAATGATGCTACCTCTTTTGACATTGACATGTCCGAGGATGATGAACAGATTGAGTCGGTAGGATTGCCTCATTCATATGTAGATGCTTTGAGTAATGGATGGGGAGAAAGCAGTAATTCTGTAAATGATGCCTTTGTACGCATGCGTACATTGGCAGATGCTAGATCATCAGTTGACGATGGTGCAGATGAAAGCCTAGCAGACTTTGTTCACTTTCCAAAAAGCTCACATGCCCAACGAAAGCATAAACAAGTGGCTAAAGCTGGAGCAAGAGGGTCATACAGACGATATACTCCGCAGCAAATAGAAAAGCTGTTTGATTTAGTGATTGAAGAAGGACAAACAGCAAAGGAAGCAGCGCTTATCACAGGTATAAATGTCCGAACAGCACAACATTATATCAAAACGTACAATCGGGACGAAGAAAGACGTCTACCTGGTGTTCAGAGGAAGCTCTCCACTAAATACTATGGTAAGCTGACTGAAGCCCACTCCCAGTTTCTTGTAGATTACATTGATAAAAATCCGATTTGTATTTTGGCTGATATAAAGAAAAGGCTTTGTGAAGCATTTGAAAACTTAACAATCTCAGAATCAGCATTGCATAGACATTTAGTTAATAAATGCCATATAACTTTGAAAAAGTTGGAAAAGCTCCCTGCAGCAAGGAATTCTGATCGAGTGATAACTTTGCGAAAGGAAAAAATCGAAGAGTGGGAAAAAATGCAAGACTTGGACTTTACTAAGAACTGTGTCTTCATCGACAAAGCTGGTTTCAACTTGCATACCCAAAGAAATTTTGGTCGTTCCTTGAGAGGAACACCAGCGAAAGGCACTGTACCAACTGGAAAGGGTGTTACAATTACCATATTAGGTGCCATATCTGAAGCTGGAGTGATAGATATATCTTTGAGAAAGCCTCGAGCTGCATCAGTGTCCAAGAAGAGAAAGCTTAATGGAAAAGGTGTAAAAACTGTTAATGGTCGGATTGGTACACGAACAGAGCATTTCCTCTCTTATATATCAAATGTGATGGACGTACTGGATAAACACAATATGAAAGGCTATTATATCGTGATGGATAATGCACCAATACACACACCAGTGTCTGTCCGTGAATTGATCGAGAGCAGAGGTTACAAGTGTCTGTATCTGCCACCGTATTCTCCATTTTTAAATCCTATCGAAGAGTTTTGGGCAAAGGTGAAAGCAGGTATTCGGAGGAATGCATTGAGAGCAGATGAACGACTTACAGATCGAATCTGTGATTCAGTAAATAAAGTGACAAGGTCAAATTGCCAAGCTTGGATAAAGCATGCAATATCTTTCCTTCCTCGTTGTAAAAATGGGGAAAGAAACCTTTAGAGTAGGCTTTGCAAAGCGAAGTCAATTCACTTTAACTCCTAGAATCAAAATCATATATGCTGCAAAAAAAAAGGATACTCTGGTGCGGATGGTGCTGATGGTGCTGATGGTGCTGATGGTGCTGATGGTGCTGATGGTGCTGATGGTGCTGATGGTGCTGATGGTGCTGATGGTGCTGATGGTGCTGATGGTGCTGATGGTGCTGATGGTGCTGATGGTGCTGATGGTGCTGATGGTGCTGATGGTGCTGATGGTGCTGATGGTGCTGATGGTGCTGATGGTGCTGATGGTGCTGATGGTGCTGATGGTGCTGATGGTGCTGATGGTGCTGATGGTGCTGATGGTGCTGATGGTGCTGATGGTGCTGATGGTGCTGATGGTGCTGATGGTGCTGATGGTGCTGATGGTGCTGATGGTGCTGATGGTGCTGATGGTGCTGATGGTGCTGATGGTGCTGATGGTGCTGATGGTGCTGATGGTGCTGATGGTGCTGATGGTGCTGATGGTGCTGATGGTGCTGATGGTGCTGATGGTGCTGATGGTGCTGATGGTGCTGATGGTGCTGATGGTGCTGATGGTGCTGATGGTGCTGATGGTGCTGATGGTGCTGATGGTGCTGATGGTGCTGATGGTGCTGATGGTGCTGATGGTGCTGATGGTGCTGATGGTGCTGATGGTGCTGATGGTGCTGATGGTGCGGATGGTGCGGATGGTGCGGATGGTGCTGACTGTACCTGAAATAATGCCGCCCAAGAGAAGCATCTCTATTCACCAGCGATAATGTGCTTGACAAAGATGGATTTATACCATAGTTTTATTTTCCTTTCACATATTTTTGGTATTGCACTCTCAAACTGTTGTGGTTACCATAACCTTTAAAAATACCACTCTGTAATCCAGCCTCCCAGCATGCCTTCCAGCTCATCCGTCCTTTTCTGTTTGCCATGAATTCCTCAACGAATTTCATTTCTACGGCCTTGCTATTGCTGTCGACTTGTAACTTCCCTTTAAGATTGTGGAGGGGTGGTGTATCTTCCATCGGAGTTGTGCACTCACTTCCTTCACTTTCTTCAAGTTTCTCATATTTTCTTTTTTGACGCTCCATGTACTCCATCCCGTCCTTGACATATTGCAGCGTCTTACTTGATGAAGGTATTTCTTCGTTTAAGCGATTGTAGATCTTCTCAAACTGCATGTGAGCGGCCTTGCAGATCGTGTTAATAGCTTGCAGCGTCTCCTCTTCTTGGCTACACTCGTCACTGAACTTTTCCTTCGCAATTTGATGCAGGAGTCTTAATGTCGGGTCATAACAATTACCCAAAGCGAGTATACATCTTTTCTGTGATGTCAAAAATACACACAGCGCAACCAATGGATACATTGGTTCTTGCTGAAGAAAATCCTTAACTGTATCCTTCGAAAGAAGAAAGCAACTTTGTGCCCAATACTTGCATGTAGTTTCTTGGAGAAAAGGTTGATCGTGGCGTGGCGTAAAGCCTTCGCTTATCCCTTGACCTGATACCTTGTCAATACAAATAATAAGCAGCACCGGAAGTGTCTTGTACAGCTGGTACACATTAAGGCAGTAACGAATGGATCGACTCATAAACGTTTGATCTACTTTGTTTTGGATCTCTACAATGATTGGGGCCAACGAGTTCATTTGCGCTTGACGTGGTACATAGAGAACATCACAGGTGGTGCAGTCGGGCCAATCAGTTTGACCAGCAACGTACGTTTCGCTACCAACGTCCAACAAGGAATTCGTTATCAAATCGATGATCCTTTGGTCTTTGAGCAAAAGCCTGCTCATAAAGTCTGTTCCTGGTCGATATTTTTGTGGTAAGGTGAATAGAAGTAATTCCTCATCGACTAAATTGATTCGTTAATGCATCGGAAGGAATATGTATGAATCTAAAAGATTCACCTTCTGGATGTTCAATATTTTCATCTGGACTGGAATGAAATCAGTTATACCAGCACGCTAGGAAAGCGAGAAATTACCATTTAGGATCACAATCATCTACCATTTGCTTTTCTTTCATATGAGATATAAGTAACAAAGGAAGGGTAAGCAAGCTTGCGTAAGTCCCCGATCCATTTTTTTACCATTATTTGGTTACACATGGACAGCGGCGTAAACATGAAACGTATGAAACTATTAATAGCGTTGTGTCTTAGCAACATCAATTAGGTCTGCACTTGACATCGAAATTAGTGCAAATGCTACTGTTTAGCTATACAAGAGATCCCTTCTCTGATTTGTTACCAGTCTCGTGTCAACACTCATCTCAAACAGTGCAGTATGGCTGCGCTTTTCAGAATGTTCAAGACTTCGGAAATATTCAGAAATATCTGATTGAATAGCAACAATTCATCCCATTATTTGAGTTAGTTGGTATGGAGAATGATTTTTTCATTGGAATGCATCCCTAATATGAGCTAGTGCAACCTTTTTAAACATGTATTACCATGGTGAATAGAGGTGCTTCTCTTGGGCGGCATTATTTCAGGTACAGTCAGCACCATCAGCACCATCCGCACCATCAGCACCATCAGCATCAGAGTATCCTTTTTTTTTGCAGCATATATGATTCTGATTCTAGGAGTTAAAGTGAATTGACTTCGCTTTGCAAAGCCTACTCTAAAGGTTTCTTTCCCCATTTTTACAACGAGGAAGGAAAGATATTGCATGCTTTATCCAAGCTTGGCAATTTGACCTTGTCACTTTATTTACTGAATCACAGATTCGATCTGTAAGTCGTTCATCTGCTCTCAATGCATTCCTCCGAATACCTGCTTTCACCTTTGCCCAAAACTCTTCGATAGGATTTAAAAATGGAGAATACGGTGGCAGATACAGACACTTGTAACCTCTGCTCTCGATCAATTCACGGACAGACACTGGTGTGTGTATTGGTGCATTATCCATCACGATATAATAGCCTTTCATATTGTGTTTATCCAGTACGTCCATCACATTTGATATATAAGAGAGGAAATGCTCTGTTCGTGTACCAATCCGACCATTAACAGTTTTTACACCTTTTCCATTAAGCTTTCTCTTCTTGGACACTGATGCAGCTCGAGGCTTTCTCAAAGATATATCTATCACTCCAGCTTCAGATATGGCACCTAATATGGTAATTGTAACACCCTTTCCAGTTGGTACAGTGCCTTTCGCTGGTGTTCCTCTCAAGGAACGACCAAAATTTCTTTGGGTATGCAAGTTGAAACCAGCTTTGTCGATGAAGACACAGTTCTTAGTAAAGTCCAAGTCTTGCATTTTTTCCCACTCTTCGATTTTTTCCTTTCGCAAAGTTATCACTCGATCAGAATTCCTTGCTGCAGGGAGCTTTTCCAACTTTTTCAAAGTTATATGGCATTTATTAACTAAATGTCTATGCAATGCTGATTCTGAGATTGTTAAGTTTTCAAATGCTTCACAAAGCCTTTTCTTTATATCAGCCAAAATACAAATCGGATTTTTATCAATGTAATCTACAAGAAACTGGGAGTGGGCTTCAGTCAGCTTACCATAGTATTTAGTGGAGAGCTTCCTCTGAACACCAGGTAGACGTCTTTCTTCGTCCCGATTGTACGTTTTGATATAATGTTGTGCTGTTCGGACATTTATACCTGTGATAAGCGCTGCTTCCTTTGCTGTTTGTCCTTCTTCAATCACTAAATCAAACAGCTTTTCTATTTGCTGCGGAGTATATCGTCTGTATGACCCTCTTGCTCCAGCTTTAGCCACTTGTTTATGCTTTCGTTGGGCATGTGAGCTTTTTGGAAAGTGAACAAAGTCTGCTAGGCTTTCATCTGCACCATCGTCAACTGATGATCTAGCATCTGCCAATGTACGCATGCGTACAAAGGCATCATTTACAGAATTACTGCTTTCTCCCCATCCATTACTCAAAGCATCTACATATGAATGAGGCAATCCTACCGACTCAATCTGTTCATCATCCTCGGACATGTCAATGTCAAAAGAGGTAGCATCATTTATATTCAATGAAGCTTCTTCGGCTTCCATGTAATCACACAAGTCATTCATCGTTATTAAAAGAAAGATAAGTTTCCCTCTAAACTGGTGTACCTTCACAGTCTATACAATGGTACTGTCTAAAATGGCTAGGTTAATCTGATGACTATTACCAGGTAAGCATTATCATACTTGAACAGCTCGTAGGTAGCTTGATCATTGACAGTTTGAATATGCTGGTTTTTCATTGGAGCTTGGTACAATGTCGGAGGCGTTCCAGATCTATGACACAACTGGCTCGGTCAAGCCATTAAAACTGACTGTAGCCCTCTTTAGGAAGAGTCAAAAAGCAGTATTCATGGTCAGATGCACGTAAGAGAGATCCAATTGTTCATTTGGATCAACATAATCATCAAAGAGCATATTTATTGGCTTCCTAGGTTTATTGAAGAACCAGTACAATGTCATATAGTTTTCCAATCCTTCTGACCACCTACTCAACTATTGTCAATAAAAAGGGAATTGCTCAGGACAATAGCCATTTTAAGATACTGATAACACAGTTAGTATCTTAATTTGTATATACTATATTCATCAATGCCGCTCGGACAGAAACCAACGTTTATAATATGCAAAAAACCATTGAAGATCGTACCAGTTACAAATATCTTGCTCCTTTTATCCTTTGGCTTACTCGCGTTCCATTATTCGCCGCTATGGATACACTTAATGTTATATTATGACTAGTATCAGCCTTTCTAGCTGTTAATCTTCATAGCACAGGAACGTGTTTCTTTTATAAGACTACGCGTGAACAGGGTAACATATAAAAGGTGTACTTTGGTCCATGCTCAGCTCTAACCTAAGTTGACAATATGACAAGGAAAAAGCTTTTTTTTTTTCGGTATACATCATGAATCTACTACTATACTTAAGAAATTGAAGAATTTCATGATCCCCCATAAAAGGTCTTTGACTAGCACATATTTCCATGGAAGGCAGTTTATTCAGATACCGTTTCTTCATTGTTCGTAGGGACTTTAGAATAGACTTTAAACTGCCATATGTAGTGATCTCCATATTTGAAAGTTAGTGAAAAAGGAAACCACTAGCATTTAGGAGATAGCTTGAAAATTAGAGGTACGCATAAGCGTCATCATAGTTTTCCTCAAGCTGTTGGACTCTATTACGTTTCTTCGCGCTCTTCATTAATAATAATTTTTTTGTCATCCCGTTTTACTCTTCTTACTTTAAGAAATCGTCATTCTCAGTCAAGTAGTAAGTTACATCAAGTTAACTCTGCTAGATCGCATGCTACAATTTTCAGCTTGCCATGGCTGCTGAGGTTCATAGTAAGCTTTGTCCGTTTTATTAGACACTTGCTAACACTTTTCTACAGAGACTACCTGTTTCTTCTTCGGTAGTCAGTTTCTTTCTGTTGTATTCTCTGCTTGATCGAGCTCTTTGGCTGCATATAGCAATCAATGTTAAGAAATAATTCTCATACATAAGTATTTTCAAACATTCGCAAAATGCAAATTACAATCATTCTTACATATATTTTTCATTCTAGTGAGCTTATTGCATTGATCGTCAAACTCAAACCATGGTAGAGAATTCCGTCAATAGTATGCGGCAAATCTGTAGAGTTTTCACTGATCATCTTATTGAAGCTGTCATTGCACTCAGCAATCATGCCAGTGAGATGATATATATTCTACGGATGATTCTTTTCTTGAGAAATAGGTCTTCTACCTTTCATTCTAGGTCATCGTCCGTTTCTGACCTGGGCTGCTTTCTACTAAACGATGAACAGAGCACAACATTAGATTCTTCATAATATAAATAAATCTGCTATAAAAAGTCTTCTTTTTTATAGACAGCTGTACGTTGCGCTTATAAGAGTCTCCTTATACAATGGGAATAGGTTTTTATGCCTAGGCTAGGAGAAGCTGGGTAAGCAGCTTCGACAATTACTTGCAGTCGTTATTCATAGGGAAGTATACAAAGGTAAATGTTGTACATTCTTTTCTTTTGCTATCGTTATGGAATGATGTGCAATGGTGTTGTACTCTTTGATTGTCTGTTTCGTAGCGACTGAGTCTCAATATCCTCTTTTCAGATTTGAATGCAGTCTCTCAAATAGTTGTTTTCAAGATATTACTCTCTCTCTTCAGTAGATCAATTTCTACATTATATTTTCGCTTCACAATTGTTTATCTAACGTAGTCATACTTAGCACCGAATGGGTAGGCGGTCCGGGGCTGCGAGGGATGGGTGTGCTGAGTGCGGTGGGGTAGTGGGGTGTGGGAGTGGGGGAAGGCGGGCGTTGCGAAGCAAGCGGGCCAAGGCTGGCCATCCTCAGACAGTGGTGTCTTTATTTGTATCCGTTTTTTCTTCCACTGCAGCGCGTGAGAGAAATCTACTTTGCTTCTCCGGATACCTAACAAAAAGCGAAGAGGCTTGTGTTATATGTGAAAAGAAAAGGGACGGATAGTATTCTTTGGACTGTTGGATATCTTTATTTCGTTCAGCTTGTCTGCCTATTTATAATTATTTGATCTTGTGCGGGGTTTGTAATTAGTGAACGTTCTTCTCGGCGATAGGTGTATGATTTAGCTGTGTAATAACAGCGGTAGAGCAGTGTTACCTTGTCTTTGTCCTCGGTGATAGATCTCTGATTTAGAGAAGAGGAGTAATTGGTGATCCAAACCAGAGAAGTTCACTTTAAATGGAAACACGTTAATTCCGATCATCCTGTTCATGGAACACAAGTGCTAGGAAGTCACACTACGACAGCAACGTATACCACAAGGCTAACAAACAGGCATTAATCTGAATAGTCGTTGCTATACTATTGGGATGTATTTGCTGGGTAACCTCACCTTTATTTTTGGGAAAGATAGTCAAACTGCGAAATGTTCTTTGAGGAGTTATTGGCATTTTGACTTTCGTTGAAGAAACTTTGCATGTTTTTGCTTCGTTTTTCTGACACATTATCTAACTTGCTTAGGCACTAACCATTCTCGGTGAGCAATAAATACTCTCTTACTATTCTGCCACGTTGCTTGGTAGGGCTTCCAACCCATAGGCCATCCATTTCACTACGGATAGGTAAAACTGTGTCGCTGCGATCAATGCACTTTTGAATACTCATTCCTTCGTTAACTAAGAGAACACGAACTCGTCAAATATGAATATCTTAATGCTAGCAATCACTCTACATACTGGACATGGAGGTGTCGTTGGCCACTGCTGTCGAAAGAACGAACCGGACTCTAAGATAAACATAGCTGCCTAAGCAATTATATAATATATGAGAACAATTACGAGCAGTGTAAATATTATACGTTAAGTGATCGACACATCAAATCTTTTTTGAGAATATTTAACAACAATGCATCCAATGGTATTGATCATGGTCAGAGGAGCGTCAGATAATGTCCTTGGTAGCGGAAGAGATACCAACATCAATTTATTACTGTCTTAATGATCATGATTGAGTCATTTATGACAAAGTTATTTTGTCATACATATTTGATCGTACATTGCCTCCCCGCTAATGTCAATCTTCGTTAATGTCAATCCTCGCCTATTTCAATCATTTTGAGATTCCCGAAAAAGAGGTTTCTATGCTAATTCAAGCCATTGCATCTCCCCGCTAATGTCAATCTTCGTTAATGTCAATCCTCGCCTATTTCAATCATTTTGAGATTCCCGAAAAAGAGGTTTCTATGCTAATTCAAGCCATTGCATCTCCCCGTTATTGTGACTCCGCGCCTATTTTCAATCGATAGGCTCTAACCACGTCATTGACATTAGCGGGGAAGCACTGTATTCCTTCTTNCTCCGTGCCCTGTTCCACACTTTCCGCTCTGAAAACCTATCCTTAAGCCGATCAGGAAATAATGCAGTACTGTTGACTGCCTGTCGACCCTCATTAGGTATAGATCCTATTACCTGGATCCCTATGACCCGCATGGAACGTAGCCGGTGAACTCGCTGGCGTTTAGGTTGGATGCCTGGGGGAAAGCTGAGNATAGAAGTGCTACTATCAAACACTACCTCTCGCCGGTTTCGTCCTACTACTGGAGTCCTTCAAGGCTCTATACTCTCCCCTTTTCTATATTCCATTTATATCAATTCCTTNCCCTCAACAATCCATGACCCAATCTCTACCGTACTCAATCGCCTCCCTCACAAAGCACCTCGTCTCCCACAGCAGCGATTGTATTGGAGTCGCACTTGGCCATTACTTCAACAGATCTTAACAGAAATTGATCAGGCTTGCCACCCTGATAGCTCCCATACCGACTGTCATCTGACTTCTGACATTCCCATTACCCAAAACCTTTTACACTGGATCAATTCCGACTAGCTACCTCGAAATCTCCCTACCCTTCCCTTCATCTGTAACTTTTTCCTACACCCTCCTTCCTTTTTTCCCTGCTGCCATGTCAGGGTTTTTTCATTTCCCTTTCTTTTTTCTGACCGGGCGAGAGCGGACATGCTTTGATAAGCGCAGCGCTCACCGTCATTAAATAAAATTCAACTTTCACCTGTATTCCTTCTTTTATTCCAATCTTCTTTTACATTTTTCTTCTTTAAACTTCTTCTTACTTTTTCCTTCCCAGTTCCAAGGAGATGCCACCTAAAAAGCGCAAATCACAACGAAAGGAACAGGTATGACGAAACGGATTGTACAAGAACGTCTTCTTAATGGCAATGGCAGACGTAAAAAAAAGATGTGGCATCACACTGGTGAAGACGATAACGGAGGTTTCGCTTTTACCAGCGATTCACTATTTTAAGATATTGTATTAGACACTCTTGCCAAAGTGAATCTTTCTCAACTGTCAGAAAGTACCGTAAAACAGCTAAATACGGTATGCGAACCGACTAGGGCTCCACGTGTCCGAAAGAAAAGAAAGAAGACCGATGAGGAGAAGGAGACCGAGGCGAGGCGGAAAAAAGCGGCAAAAATCGAAGAATCCTATAGATTCTATATAACTGATCCCAATAAATACTGCAAGACCTGCAAATTTCCTCGCCAAGGACAATGCAATCACATTCTCGCCGTTCAAGCAGCCTGTGTCCAAGCCATGTCGCATCCAAATCGGAAGATGCCAAAGAACGATTAGGGGAGTCGCCCCTGCAGTACACGAGAAAGATCAGTTTGGCTGCGGTGTACAGCGAAAACATAGTGCTTACAATATGAGACTTACAGACATCTATAAGAAGTTCGTATTCTCTTTTTGTTGTGCTGAATTCTCACACATGAAATGTGGTTTAGCTTTGACGCAAGAAAATGAGCTACTTTCTTCACGCTTTGTCCTTTGGCGATTATCCAACAGCAAGCCTATTCCGCATCTGTGCTTTCAACAGGACTTTTTCTATGCATGCGGACAAATGATTTTGGGAAGAAATATCACCTCAAGGCAAATACTACAGCAACCAGAATTTCTCACAGACTTACACACTGTCTACAAGGAATATAAGAAGTTAAGGACAGGCCAAGACGATAAACCGTTAGTTGACATATCCGGTGATATAATGCACTGTTTCGCGTCTACAAGTGCTCAAATGGCAGTCGCGGTTTCCAATCATGTAGTGCAAAATTATAGTCTACGTATGGAGAAGTATATCAATTGCTGTCTCCAAATCGAGCTGGCAAGTAGAACACCTGTCAATGTCTTTGGGCTAACGCACTTTATGCCAATGCAGGAAAATCTCTAGATATCACAACGGAAGATGTAAAGAAACTGGGCAAGTTTGCCTATGACATTGGGGCAAAAGGACAGTCGCATTATCCGTATTCAGTTGTGCCAAGGGACGAATTCAAGACTGCAATCAATACGGTCTTGCAGAATGTCAATATTTGTCCTGATAATGTTTCTAAGTACATCTCTAGTGACTTAAATTTTTTTCTAGCATAGAGTGTTTGTCTGGAGCATTTCCAATTGAATTAGAGGAAGTATAAGGTTTTTAGAATTCATTGATCAGAATACCTTAAATAGTATACATGCTTTTATTTGAAAAGTACACCTTGCCGCAGGAAATCATATTTGGCTTTGTTGAAAAAAAGTACACCCTTTTTTCGTTTATGGCAAGTCTATCCAACTTAACTTGACATACATCCAAGGCAATTTCTAAATGTCACAATGGAAACTGTTCTTTCCCAGGTACAATAATCATCGTGCACGACATAGATCAGCTGGCAGCCGCTGGCATTCGTTTGTTGGGGAATTATCATGCTCAAGACGGTCTTCTCCTTAAACAAATTGTGACACAGCATCCCTCATTTTTTTTAAAATTTTTTCGCCCGCTTCCGGATTGCTAACGGGCACGTATAATTGGCGTAATGTGACAAAGTTTTATACATTTGCATCCGTTTGTTTGATAGAAATATACCATCAATATACTTTTACAGTTCAATCAGGGAATACACTGGTGCGTCCAATTTCTTAGCACCGTTCAAGAAAGCCAGTTCCATGACGAAGACGTATTCCACAGTAATACCTCCACACTTCTTCACCAGCTCACCAGCAGCTGCAGCAGAACCACCTGTGGCAATCAAGTCATCAATAATAATAGCGCGAGCTCCAGGCTTCACAGCGTTCTTTTGCATTTCAAAAACGTCCTATGAATATACCAAGCCTTTGTAAGCAACACGAAATTCAAACTAAATTTTTTTCCGGTACCTGTCCGTATTCCTTTTCATAGACGGCGCTCACGCACTCTCCAGGAAGCTTTCCTTGTTTGCGAACTGGAACAAAGCCAGCACCAAGGCGGAGGGCAACCAAAGGACCGAACAAGAAGCCACGGGCATCGAGACCTAGAATTACAGTAAATACCGTACCTCTCACTTAGCAAACTTATGTTATTTACCAACAACAACATCAATTTTCTCGGCATAAGTGGAATTGATGTGGTGAACAATGTTGGCAATCAATGCTTCGACAGCAGTAGGATCTTGAAACACAGGGAACATATCCTTGAAGACGATGCCCTAACACGAACAGTGTCAAACATAGTCGATGCAGAGTCTAAACTTTACCTCCTTGGGGAAGTCATTGTGGGTTCCTAGCAGCCTCTTGATGCGTTCGATGTCCTGGTTTGCCATCCTGTTTGATAAGAAGAAAGAAAAGAAAAGCGAAACCTCGCGAACGGCGATTATGGCCTGTTTTGTGACGGTTGTCTTTTATCGGATGGTCAAGCCATTTTGCAATATTTGTCCTGATACTCCTTTTTTTCGATTTCTTATTTGAAAAAGCATGCATCATCTTTTATCGGTATTGTCACAGAATGGTATAGATTCATTAAAAGTAAGATGGTATCTATCAATGATCGCACATAACGATTAGGTTAGGTCAGATCTGAATCCATCCAATGACATAAGTTAATTTGCCATATTTTATCTCCGTTAAAAACACAGTTGATCGACAGATGCACATATCAAGTGATTATATCCACAAGAGAATTCATCAGCATCCAAATTCATGGTTGCTAGTATTCGACCATCCGGTCCGAGCAATTGAAGTTGTCCTTGCGGACGAAATTCTCCTGCCCGTACTGTTATTGCTAGTACATCGCCTAGCCTTGCTTCGTTGTGAGCCAATTTATGGACTCTCCCAGTAACCTCTTCCTCACGTCGTAATAAGCGCCACTCAGCCATGTAATATCATACTGGTTTAGCTTCGACCCATTGTTCGTTACAATCGTACTGTGTCGGATCTTCCACCCGTGTGCATGCAAGGAATTTGATGATAGTCCCCGTATCTGATAAAGATAGCAACGTATGATTCATGTTGAGCTGTCTTAATGAGGTATAGGGCATTTCGATGCGTATTTCTCGCCCTTCTGCTTCAATGGCACATAGAGAAAAGGACAGCGAATTCAACTGGCGACAGCGGCGAGATAAGCGAGGCAAGACGCCTTTAGCAATATTTGTTTCCTTCATCTGGAGACGACGAAGGGGATGCTCCTTGATTTGGGCTGGCAAGATCCTTCGCGAAACCACAATTCGTGTTTCCAGCATAATGAGCTCAGTCAAATGTGCACAACAATCTAAAAGATGATCTACATCGTAATCAAATTTCGTATATTCTAGCGCCTCTGGATCAATACTGGATCATATGGCCAATTGTGACAAATTAGCCAGCCATCCTATATCAGATACGAGCTTATTGGCCGTCATTATGTTATAGTACTCGTTAAATTACGTTATACAGTGTCATAAGGACTGATTGACAGAGGTTGATAAAATGGGAATTGGCGCAATAATGGTGATTCTGGATAAATAGGTTATCTTCATCCAAAGTCTTTAGTTTCAGGTCTGATAAATAGTAAGAAAAATAGCCTTTCTATCCCGTTGATGATGATCATGTTTTCGCTAGCCTCTCATTTTATAATAAAAACGCAAAATTGGTATAGCTGCTCCAAAACGTTGTGATGAAGATAGCTTCCGTTTTTTTCTTCCCTTTCAACCTCTGTTGCGTGTATTGCCTAACAATCTCTTAGTAATCAAATCCAAGATGTTCCCGGTTTACCCCATCCTCTAGGATTTGCTTCTTTAAATTCATCCCATTCTCGCTGTTTCATCGTTTCGGCGTCCAATGCCGCTTCATCATTGTCGTCAATCTCCTTCTTTTCTGGCTCCTTGCCGCTATAAAATGATCGAACCGACTTGTCCTTACGCTTCTCTTTTCTTACCCTCCACTGATAAAGTTCCCTCGTTCCATTTCTTGGTCCAAATATTCCTCGATGCTCATGGTCGGTAAACTCCATCCAGGGCGGAATACCTGGTCTCGTAGCTGTTGACGCTTGTTAGTGATGACAAATGGACGCAATGGTTGACCCTGTTTATTAAGCAAGGGCGTCTGTGGATCCCATCTTGGTTTTTCTCGTTGATCCGGCTTAAAGTGCTCTCCTTTCTGCTTCATCATCTCTTTCATCGCTTCCATTTCCTTGACCATCACCATTTCTTGCTTAATTCCGTGCAATTGTTCCACTGACTTCAGAACTTGCTCTGTAATCATTGCCATTGCCAGATCACGCTGGCTATCCTCGTTCTCCTCTTGCATAAGTTCTTTTATCTTTTCTTGTATCGCCCTCTCACGTTTAAAGCGTGCAATCTTTTGTTCTCGCTGTTGTTGCGCTGACATATGTTTTGCTGCATCATAGAACTCCAAATCGTGTTTGTGGACTAGCTGATGATCGTGACATGTACTCAGGAACCTTTCAAAATAGGACTGTGCGTAATACAAGGTTATGCCATTCGTTCCAGGTGTGGGCTAAACTGTCTGACCTTGGCTGCATCAAGGATCGCCCGCCGATCACCTTGCGTCTGTTTCAGCGTCAAATCTCCTAGGTAAGCTGGGATTAACAAGAACTTCAAATCGTTCGGGTTCATGTCGTCCAATAACTCGTTTGCACTGAACATGGCCAGTCGCTCCACGAGATCATCCGCTCGTGCGAGATGTTCGATGCCATCTGCAACCAGTTTTTGATAGGCCTGATCTGCACTTGCAAGCGATGTCTCCTTGAGTTCTATTACTATGGCTTGTCCGGATGCAAACAATTCCTTCAGAGTAAGACCATCTAATGTCGTCATAATGCCAAGAAGAAAAAGTTGCTGCTTCCAATACAACAGTCCACAAGCAATAGCGGGAAGTCACGGTTGGGAAACATTATGGACATGAAAAAGCTGGGCCAATCCAGCCCTTTTTTATTGTTGTTGACATGCATGGATTAAGTATTACAAGTATTTTTCACTAAGGGTTATGTCTAAAAAAATGTATACAGTTGCTCGTTCACTTCATCGCATATGGGATTATCTTGCTCGCTGCACTTTAGGCGATTATCCAACAGCCAGTTCATATATTCGTTTTCTAGTAGCTGCCCGTCCACCTTATTTAAAAGCTGAAATATGGTCAACATTTCGTGGCGCAACATTGCAACGCGTTCTCGACTAATATCAAGGTCCGTTGCTAGCTTATAATGCTTCATGTTATACCAATTATGTTGTTCAGCTGTGGTATTAGATGCGCTTACTGTTTGTAAGAACAGTTGAAAACTACGTATAACTTTAGCTACGAAATTAGGCCAAACACGATTCTTACCTTTTCGAACCAGCATAAGGCGGCTGCAGTTTTTTCTTTAGTACTCCTTCCTGTAAGTCACGGAGATAGACAGCTCGGGCGTTGACTATTGGTTTCACTGGTACACATCCAGTAGCTATAGAACCGCCTACTGGGTTTTTTCCTAGATAGGTCGCCAATAGGATAAGTATGCTAACAACGCAAAGCATAATATAGAACGGCTTTTTCGTCGACCATTCACTGACGAGACTATCTTTCGTAACATAGCGCTTGACTGCTTGTGCTGACGATCGCTTTGAACTTATTATCGCGGGAATTCTGAGGAAACTTGATTTTCGGACGACGGTGGAAGTCAAAGACACTGTCTTCTCTTGGTCTGTTATTTCTTCATCGTCTGTGAAGTCAGGTTCCATTTCGTCCGCCTGAGAAAATTCCGTGATATCTTCAACGTTAATTTCACTATCTTCGCTCTCCTCCTCTACGGATATTGCGCCTTCATCTAGTCCGCAGCTCTCCCTCCATTCTCGCAGCAATTTTTTTCTCTCCTTTTCCACGTCGTTTGCAACTTTGTGGGCAGCTTCTTCCAGGATCGGAGTAAAAACATTGATGCTATCTGCCATACCTCTTAATGCAGCCTTTGTGATGATACCTGATACCAAGTTATTAGCTATTGGTGATGTATCGCTTCTTTCCACTTACTCTTTACCATAACGCTTTTTACCCATAGGACCCCGATATGAATCGCCAATTTACAATGCGATCGGCCAAGCCGAGTAATACAGTATCTCACAGAAGGGATGAAGGCGTCTGCATACGGTAATGCCGCAGTTTTGGTTGATATTTGGACCACATAGCACCTTTTTCGAGCTTTAGATTATCATCATGATTTTCCAATCGGAATCACTTACATATAATCTTGCTTCTTCAACAGCACTTGTGTCTCCACTACTTCGGCTTCCTTCATCCGGACTGTTGTTCAATTAGTTATACCTGCTGCATAGCTGCCAATTGTTTTTCCTTACCAATAGGATTTGAAACTGGCATATAGTAGCTAAGCGTTCGCTGAGTCGTTTCATTTTCTGTCTGCCATTTAGACATTTTTAGGTCTAAAAGTTTTAGTGAGTGCCATGTCATCATTATTTGCAAGTATACCATGACCGGCAATAGCTTCTGTTTTTGCTTTCCATACACCGCCGTCGGAAGGAGGGTCCGTTTTCTCATCAGAGAACATAATTTCGTAAAGACGTTTTGCCGCAACTGGAAGGTCTATTTCCACTTCCAGGCGGTCCAAATGGTCGTCACATTCGCAAGCGCACGCTCCTTTTGGTACTCGTATATGCACCGGAGGGTCATCCGCTATATGTACAGTCAAATAAATAAATAAAATAACAAACAAAGCTAACATACGATCAGCAGGTCGTGGAATGGAGGGCGTAACTATTTTGTGTTCTGGCGTCGCAGACCTGGACTGAGGGCGCCATGGTTCACCCTTGGGAGGAGTGACAGTCGGCCCAACACTTGTATCTGTGACGATGCTTAAAGGCATCCGAGATTCCTGAGATTTTGGTGTTGAGGCAGGGGTAATAGGAATTGGCGACGACGTGAAACGCTGAGTGCTTGACAATGCAGGCTCCGTCAAATTGGGCAAATTATGTATCCGGTGATACAAATTTTGCATAGAAATCGGCTGCTTAACATGAATAAATTTGATATATTCGGGATTTCTGCACAAACCTCCGCAGCCTTTGCGTTGTTTACTAAGGCTTGTAGCCTCTGCGCTACAAGTCCGACATCATCCAGCAGAGTGTTGAATATGAGTGGCCCCTTAATCTCGCTCTCTGGCAATTCGAGGGCTAGAAGCCGTTTCGATGCTTCTGGCTCGTCAGGATCAGCTATCAAACGAACCTCCTTGATATCTTTTAATCGTATGGCCACCTACGCAGATACAAATTGCCTCAGCAAAGCAAAAACAAAGCTACTCAACTTACTGAATTGATACACGATATGAGGACACAACTGTAGAACCAGAAAGTATGTTGGGTTACAAAGACTTGACCTGGGTAGCCATAGCCAAGTGCCAACACAGGCTTCTCTTCATCCTCCGCTCTTTTACGCAAAGAACCAGAGAAGGCTAGAAAGCAATTTTACATTTTCAAGCTTTTTCCAAGTTTGTGGGAAACTTACCATCCAGCACTACTTCACTAGGAATAACACCACCGAATAAGCGTCGTAGTTCAATATTTTTACTTTCAAGATGATATTCAGAGATGCCTGCATCAAAAAAATTTGCTTCAACTGGTCTTAGTGGCCATACTATCCTGTCTGTAGATGAAGCTATAGACGATGCGTTAGTCGATTCTATGTTTTCAAACGCATCTGGCACAAATGTCAACGGTAAGCCCCACGAAGCCGGGGAAACAGCAGATGGTGCACGGTGTCGTGAAATATTGGTGGTTGTTGGTGCAAGAGCAGAGTCCAATAGTTGGGTTCCGGATTTGCTAGCTTCACACACCAACAATGGTGTCAGCGAGGTGGATTCCGATAATTTTATCTTTTCTGGTTCAGGTGATGTAGAGACCAAGACGATAGTTAAATGCGACGATAGCGAGCCTGATACAGAGGATATACCGCTACTGTTGATACTTGTAATTAGAGAAGCGGTAGATGATGCGATAATGCCAGATAGGCTACTGAGATTGGAGAAGGGGGACATAGATGGCATCTTCATACTGAGTGTAACCGGAATATCTGTAGGTGTGGAGACTACTGTTGTTGATTTAGCCTTAGCGGATACTATCACAGGGGATCGAGGCCAAGACGAGTCAGAACTCATAATGCTGGTCACTGAACGGCGGCTGTTCTCCGATTGCGGGCGGTTATTGGTTGGCGACATTTGCGTATCCTGGCTAGACCGTTGGTTCTTTTCAAATGTGGAGATCCACTCCTGCATATCCTGCTCTGTTTCTGCTTGTAGAGTGTATGTCCTATTCCATATTTTCAATGAAAGTCTAAGGTACACTTGTCCGGCTAACCTTTCAGAAGATGACACTTCAAAGCAATATCGGCGATCGGCGTTGGGCGTAGATCGTATGTGACACAGGGCTACAGCCACTCGGTCTTCCGCAGCAATTTTAGATGATGATAGATGTTTCAACGCACCGAAATAACCGTTGTGTAGGAAGAACCATTTCCGAGTCCATACGGAAGGGCCGGTCTGGACGAAAAGGTAACCCCATCTCGATCGTTTATCTTTAGTGTCGTTGACTTGCAATGGGCGTCCTGGTTGAAAAAGTTCTAAATACTCCTCGGCCAACTTTCTACATGCAATCTCCTGCTTAGATAATTGATATCTGCAGGTATGTTTGTCCTATCAATATCGGAATTCAGTAAGGTTATGTTCTATAGTATATCTTATTAGGCTTACATCTATAACGCGTTTTTTCCAAGCGTTCATGAATACGTCTAATGACTGCCATGTTTGAGCATCTTCGACTGCATGTGTATGCGCCGTAGTGGCAGCAGAGAAGGTTTCCACGAGGTTATGTTCTAGCAACGATCGCAAATTCAATATCCGCATCACATGTTGTCCTGACATCCGCACGTAAGCTTCTCGCGATTTATATAAATGAGTAGCTTCTTCTTGTAAAGCTGTGTTCTCCTTTGTCGTTCCCTGCGCGTAAGTCTCCATTTGCGCTTCATATTGCTCAAGTGTCGTTTGGTGCTCTTTTCGGAAATGCTAAGTTATTTGTCAGCGTCTCTTTTTTCCATTTTGGGGACTTTACTTTGAAGTCTTTGACATGGGTATTTAGAAAATGTTGTAAGGGTTGGATACAATTTGTTTCGAGGTCAAGTGTCTTTCATATTTCAAAGCAATGTAAGGATTCTGTGATGACATCCGCGGAATATTACCAATTTGGATTTCAACGTTGAACTCGTTTGCAGGGCTTCTGAGAAACTTTTCATGACAGCACCAGTAATATTGGGATCTATATCCAGTTAAATTGATCTGTGCAAGTTAAACTGCACTTATTGTGTTACCAATCATGACTTCGTCCAGACCACCGGGTACAGCTCGCTTGCATAGGATTGCGCTTTCTGCATTGAGCTCTACATAGCAATAATAAGTCAGCTGACTATAAACAGTACTATATTAAAATAGTTACGTTCAACTAAGTCGTTATAACGTTTTAAATGACGTAGAAGTGAATTGAGCCATTTCTCTAAATGAATTAGCTGTTCGTCGAAATGGTTTGTATTTGCACGGTAGACAGGAGAATCCGTCACTGCATCATGAATAGTAATGAAAGTAGGTTCAAAAGAAGATCGGGAATGAGGCATCGGAGCGAGACATGGAAAAAGTTGATGAAAGGGGGAAAGGGACACGATGAGCAAATTGGGGTTGCTTTAAAAGTGGAAAAAAAATTAGTGCCTTTGTGGAAAAAGTTCAGGCACCGATTGCTGAAAGAGTTGTGCCCCGTTGACCAGCAACAAGCCCATTAAAGTGCATTCCAAAAATGGGCTGACGTTAACATTCTGGAGTGTACTGCACTCACAGCTTTAAAGGCATTGCAGGATATCATTTCGTCCTATACGCACCAAAACGTATGTATGTGTGCTACCATCTCAATTATGGCTGATAGGCACGTTGAAATCTTGCTACCTATTATTCTGAAACGAGCAATTTCTTTGATCTTCCCCCTCCTGACCTTATACCCGTATATACGAAAAAGATCAACATCGAGAAACTGGGAGCCGCCGTTTCGGTTAAGTTACGGTTTATTATTTATCCATGGAATACAAATACGCCAAACGATGGGTGATGGAGAAAGGTCGTACAATGCGTAATTGTGAGTGTAAACTTATTTGTTCGACTCGATATCCATCTACACTCAGTATTAACCAGTTGAATAGCCGTCTACTAAAGTAATAGTTTGTAGCAAACAATTGCAATAAACAAAAGAAAAAGGAAAAGAAGGAGCTTCGTCATTTGCCGCATCATCACTTGTCCATTTCACATAGAAAGGCTTACAGTTTCAGTAGATGGATGATAAGTTTGATTACCAGAACCGGGTGCTATCTTGACACGAGTTGTCTGTTTAAGTTGTTGTGTTTGTTGCTAGTTTATTGCCACAAGGAAAGTAAGCAGCAACAATGAATAGTTCGGATTACCCAACTTGCAGCTATCAGAAATAGAACTGCATGTGTTAGACAATGAACAGCAGTTTAGTATATTCTACATTATATATTATTTAACTATATAGTCGCATTTGGCATGCACTTGCATCTGGAAGAAAAAGTAAAAGTGGAAATGGTGTTATTTTGCATCGGTATTGCCTGATTCACTACTTATGCTACTATCATAGTTTGTGATTTTTCGCTTTTTCACATGAGCTGAGAACCACTTCCCCAAGAACATATGGTAAGTTAAAAACCTATCTTATCTCTAACTAGCTTTTGTTTTTTTTCCTTTTAGTGCATAAACGAAGATAAACAGGGCGTAAAGAGTAGAAAGAGGTCCCCTTGGACGGCATTTCAATTCAACGGCTTCCTTTTGTTTATTCCCCCACCGTTACCGACCGCTTGACGTCGTTAATCTCGAATAGGCTTACATGGAGAAGTATTCTCGTTGGAGGGTAAGAAGCTGGCAATATAAGTACGCAGACTCTAAACACGTCTATGATGTTGGACTTTGTAATTGAAAGGATCCTGGCACTGGCATTCAACCATTCCTGCCTCCTGTGGTAAAGTATTCTCGTCACGCGACTCAACGATTGAACTGGAAACAGTAACCGCCATGCTAGCCACCGCACACAGAATCCAGCTTAATTCAAACCTTGAGCAATGTGATTCATTACATTGCTGGGCCAGTACAAGGAGCTTTGAAACTCGCTATCATCAGCATATTAGCCATACTCTACTTCCTTCTTGTTCAAGTGATGGGCACGATATTGGTGAAGTATAAAACCGTTCTATATATAAAACGCCTTGCGTGGCTAATATGGACAAATAAAGACCCCTTTGGGCCCGTTAGGAAGAATATGGTGCAGATTATTTTCCGCTTTTATTATACGACTCGTCCTCTTCTTTTCTGGATTCTTTTATATCAAGACCGAGACAGTTTCTATCCGTAAAGGGTAAAGTGATAAGAAGACACCTACAATAATACTCAACCTATGTATAGTCGCGGTGCTAACAATACTACCAACAAAGATAGCACTTCTGTGCAAGCCGGCGATATTATCGTAGCCAACTGGACTTCTTACGTGGACATACTGTATCTCGCTTATCGGTAAAAAGAAAAGAATAAGGAAAATAACTCAAATCATGTGGTTTTCATGCAAGAATCTAGCTTTCGACCTGTGTTCACTCAAGTCTATCCTGGAACAAAGCAGCTTCGTCCTATCGGCACGTGGGAGGCCATACGTCTATGCACGCGTGTGCCTTCCTTGTCTCCTGAGAGTAGTGCACAGGGTCAGTTATATAGCATGAAGGAGTTAGCCAATTTGGCAAAATCATCGTATCATAGACCTATAGTTGTATTGCCTGAAGTAAGCTTTAACTTTTTGCTTTGTTATGTCGAAGTTTTTTTTTTTTACCAAAGCTTAGGGAACAACATCAAACGGCCGAGCTTTGCTTCAGTTCGCACCTCTATTTAAAGAGTACAAACCAACAGATCGAAACGGCCGCTTCCATCTTCTAACATTTAAGCAAGTGATCACCTTCCTCAATGGAACCGCGACATTGACTAACATTGGACTTAGATACGAGTATGACAACCTACCCCCGACTTATACCGTTGGAAATCAGCTATTCCATTTTATCAAGTTATGCTCACAAGTATGTAGCATCCTTGGCAATGGCAAACAGCGTAATCTGATGGCTTGGCTAGTTTCATAACACACTCATCGTGAAGTACCTGGCTCCGGGCGAAGCGCCTTGTTCAAGCTCAGGCAGCTTGACTCAAACAGCTGATCTGTCCTCTTTGACAGAATCACAAGACGTTGTGGGCGATCAGCTATCCTTGTCCTTGAGTCATATTGCTCGCCTAAGGAGGATAAAACTGAGCATGGCTGATAAACGGGATTTTCTTCAGTATTACAATTCTCGCTCGAACGGGGAGCGAGCTAAAAGGAAGTAGAATCGAATTCGCTTCGAGTGGTATCTGGAACTGGAACACAACTTGTTCTTATTTTTATCTTTCAAGTTGTGGTTAGCTCCATATTGTCTAATATGGCACGTTCGGACATATTGAAAACGATTATCTCCATTAATCACCTAACAAGAAGTTTTAAACAACAACATATATGTGTTTATGTACAACTGATATTCATCGTGAATTGCGGGATGCAAAATTAAGAGAACGGCAATCTGATATGTTCACATAATGCTCAGTTGCCAATAAAAGACAAAGATAATCACAACTTACGGACACGGTCATCGTAAAACTATCTCTTGATATACATGATTTCATCAAACGATGCTGAATAAAAGCCCATCAGAATAACGGAGAATATATGTAAATGAAATGGAGGAAGCTTGTAGACATATATCTGCCTGCCGTGAAAGCTATGATCTTACGTGCAAACTATGTTGCAATATAGTTACATCAGGCTACCGAACCAACCATGTATCTTGAGACTTGACATGACTTCATGCTCAAATTGCCCAAGATTTTTTGCTTTGTGACAAATTTTCCACACCGTATTTGGCTCGAGAGGTTGTCGCAACAGTGGAAGAAATACCTGCCATGTCCGATTCAGCTAATGACGATGAATTCCTGTTTCGAGAAACACATTATGCACGTTACGGGTTCGAACGGACGTAAGTTATAGTCCATGCATGTCCTTTGTAGGTCTTACGATTCTGCATTTAGAAACATCTACGGCTTGGCTACCCTGGATTCAAGACTTGACACCTACCTTGATCGTCTGGAAGAATTCCCATCCCACCGTTATGAAAAGTTACCAGAAGTAACATCAGCCGGACAGCCACAAAGTTAAACATGCCAACATGGGAATAACAAAAGCTAAAACTCATTTATTCCCAGTGCTTGCAAGACCCGTCAGACATTTTTTCTCGGCGTCTGCAGCCGAACTAACAGCCTTCATATCACGGGATGGATACTGGAATTGTCTTTGTGTTGGCCTTGGCTTAGAAGCTGGTAAGTAGGCAAACCCAAAGGGAGAGCGCCGTGTGTAACTTTCTGCATGATCAGGAAAATCTGAAATTATTGCCGTCGATGTGGTCGAGGACCACGTGGATCATACAGCACATTTATTGATAGCAGTTGCTCTAGTAGAGGTAAAAATATGTGAACGAAAATGCGCCAATTCATATGCTCTGGTCATCTATACAGAAGCTGGAAACCGAAGGCGAAGGATCCAACATGTCATATAGCCTACGCATTTATGGCAGCGATACGCCCGCCAAACCGTATCTGGAACAAACACTTTTCACCATTGAAGGTAGAGAAGATGGTAGTTGGTCGGTATCCTCTTTCTCACAAAGAAGACTCTCGCTTTTAGATTCTTGTCAGATTATACCGCTTTCTAACCCACCGATGCAGATATCCCATCTCAAGTAAGAGTTGAGCTTGAAGATATACTGACAAAGGGGAAGGTTAGCACATGACGGAAAGCAACAGGTGGCCTTTTTGCTGGCATCGACCGACGGCATAATCCATTTGTTCGTTCAGGTAAACTACAGTATCCGAGACTTCCTTTACAATACTGACAGTAGAACAGGATAATCAATCACCCCGGTTTGTTGAGATACCATCTGCAAATCATTTTCCAATGATAGATCGAATATCCGAGCTTCGTATCAGGTGAAAAGCAAAAGAGCACATGGAGATAGTCTAATCTTTTGTATGAATCCTTGCTATAGAATTTTGTTTATGCATGTTTATGATCGTCCGGATGGACAGAGGATCATTTGCGCAGGGGGTCAGAACGGTGAAATATTCTTGGGATTCTATGACAGCGGTAAATAATGACAATGGAACGCTCCCGACACTGGCTAATCATTACCATTGAGCAGAGGGTCAAGAGACGAAGTGGCACGCCATACGAGTCTTTAGTCCGATCACATCTGTTCTTATTTTCCAACCACGAGTATCTAAGAAAAGTAATCATACCAGGTATCCCTGTAGTTTCCCTGCTAACAACCTTGTGGCCGTTCGAACAGTTAGAGAGGATGATGAACTTCACCTAGTTGTCACATGTGCCATCGAGCAAGCTATCGTTTATCGGTATCCTAGGAATTTATTGCAGTCAATCCATGATACTCATAAGGTATGCTAGATCAGTCGATGTCAACGGTTTGTCAGTGAGCAAGATATTACCGCAATCAAGCCTTTACGACAGTGTACTATGTTCCCACGTGATGGATGTCGATTGGGACGGAGAGCGTGAAATATTAATTGGAACCTATGGACGACAAGTACTCATATATAAGCAAGGCAAGTTAAATAAAACAAGTGTAATAAAGCCCTAACTAACTAAATTTTTTGAGAAAAGTGCGAGGAACGCAAGATTACAATGTCTTATGGCGAAGACAGTTCGCTTACCCGATCTATCGGATGACTCATCTTGACCTGAATAGAGACGGATTGGACGAGCTGATCGTTACAACCATGTATGGCGTACATATTTTCCAGGTAAAAGAAAGGAACCTGTACCAAGGCAAAACTGAATTCATACTGGTTGTACATAGCCGAACATGAAGAAAGCAAGGGAGCGACTTTTAGAAGTTTTGCAACATGTTGAAGGAAGCAAACGACAAAAATATGAACTACTATTAGAGTGGCAGCGCCAAAAGGAAATGGAAAAAGCAATTGTATTTGAAGGAACGCTTTAAAAACTTACTAAACAAGTACATCCGTTTTCCTTCGTTAGCATGATCATGATAATCTGAATATTAGGGAGAAGACTGAATAGCATCTCTCTTGGCATGGGGTGTAAATGAAAGAAAATGCAAGATTATTTTTTGGACTGTTTCTTGATACTCTTCTCTTTGCTATGTAGTCGTACTGCCTTTTTGACATTCAACGTGTCCTCCTTTCCGACCACCTTCTTCAAGATATCTAGGGCAGAATTCTTCTCAGCCTTCGTATCACCAATTGTTGGTGCGAACTAAGAGATAGATCCGACACAGCGAGTCAATAAACAATGCGAACGGTAAAATGTGTCAATGCGTTTACCTGGTGTGTTACGCCCTTTGCCTTTGGTTCATCCTTCAACTTCTTATCGAATTTGCCCATACTGGCTGTGGCTGTTTTAGAAGCGGCAATGGCGGCTTGGAGCTCGCTCTTCTTAAATTCTCTGATATCTTTCTTGCCAGCCATCGTAGCAGCATTGGTCTCTTCTGTATTACGTTTCTGTCTCTTTGCATTTCGTTCAACACGTTCCTTCTTTTCCTCTCTTTTTTTGGCGTATTGGTCCTCCATAGGATCGCTATTCTGTGGCACTTCAATAAGCCAGTCCTGAAGCTTGTCTTTCTGACCGCCAGCATAACCCCAGCGAGGCACATATTCCTGTCGGTCCTCGTCCCAAACCATACGTTCTCTCTTTTGTTTCTGGATACCCTTCGCCTTCGCGAATTTCTCCCATCGAGTCAATGGTTTGTCCTTCGGCAAAGGTTTTTCTCGAGGAAGAATCGTGGTTCGTTCTGGGAGTTGCGCAAGGACACCTGCATCGTTGCTGACCATTGGCAGTTTAAAGATCTCATTCACAATTAGCTGCGTGTTATCCCGCGTCAATTCTTTCAGGTACGCTTCTTTATCATTCCTAAAGTAGTAAAAAAGAGGTAGGTTAGGGGAAATGTGAAAAAAAGGAATTGCACAGTTCTTTGATTCGTGTCTTTTCCTTCCAAAGAAAAATTAAGCCTTTACGTACTTTAAACGTTTCTCGTCATGTGCATTTGTGTCGAAGCCGGAAAGCAGATTCAGATCAAAGTCCAAAGGGACGAGCTTCTCCACTGTGATCGGCTTGCTATTAAGAAACGAAAAGAGAAATGACAGCTTCAGGTTAAATCGAGATTCAAGCGAACTTTATGCGATCTTACTATTGTGCCTTGTGAGCCTCCAAGATATCACTGACTTCAAGAGCCGATGTCATTTATGAATAATGGGTAAAATGGAGAACTGGCAAAAAAAAAAAAAAA
>MZZL01000401.1:448431-460300 GCA_002749535.1 Apophysomyces variabilis | reverse complement strand
GAGGCATCACATACTGCACCTTCGTATTCTCTTTCTCTAGCTTTGATAGTTATATTGTTTTTAATTGAATCTATCGTCACCACCTGTGTAATGGACGAAGTTTGGCAAAGCTGTGGAAATCCGCATTATACGCACGTGTGAATCGAGTGCGAAACAAAACGTTATCAAAGGCAAAACCTAGTTGGAGTCCAGTCAGAGAGGATACTTGTTTTGACAAGCACGAATATAATACTCTTTTTCTTACGTCCACTTTCCCTTGGTTTTTCCTTCAATGGTTATCATCAATGACTGATTCCGTATTACACATTTCCATAGACCTCCTATTTGCCCTTTTCATTTCCATCAGTTTATTAGTCTATTCACCTTTGCTTTTTTCATGATCTAAGAAAAGCAGAAAAGCTTCAAAAAGTAGAGGCCACAAACAAAGGGTTTGTCATAAAGGCTTATCTCCTTGACCTACAAGTGTCTTTGTATACATTTCAAAATTAGATATTGTAATCTTCTTTGACAGAAGTATGAGTATCGTAGAATATAGCAGTATACTGTATGATTTACACATACGCGACATTCGGCACGACTCACCTGTCTAGTATGTGATATTGGCTTGTAACTTACAATTTCGGAAAACCGGTTAGGCCTACACATCTTAAAAGTCCTGTTTAGCGGGGCTTGTATGGTTTTGATAACCTTGAATTAGTAGCGCAGCGTAGACCCTGAAGCTTAATTTGACATTCTTGTTTCAAGCATAATGCGTCTCTGTTTAAAAAAAGTTGTCCAACCTACCAGCTTAAAAAATTTAATAGAATTTGTTTTGTTAGAAAAATGAAAAAGTCGGTCTTAAACTTTCGAAGGTCTTATTTATGAATGTCGAGGAATAGATCATTGAATGGCATAATGGAAAAAGTTGTTTCCATGTAAAGACGACGAAGTTATAGTCTGGATACACCGTCATTAATAAGTGAAGAGCAAAAGTTGTCCAATTACGCATGTGACGGTTTCGGATTACCATCGTACCTTAAAAGAGACAACAGAAGTAACAAGAACATTCTATCACATCTCTTTTGCGTTGTCTTTTCTCATTATGCTTCAAGCCGTCTTTGAGTGGTGCTGTTCAAAATTGACAGCTTTGATTCCGCGTTCCTATGAATGGAACTGGCAAGGTATCGTCTGCCTTTGCAAAATCAGAAAATATTTCCAACAAGAAGCAGAACGCTTAAAACGAGAAGAAGGTGAGTCTTACAGAAGGGACAAGTTTTTCTTGATCAATAGCCTTATTTATCATTGCACACATATCATGTTCAGTCTTTTGCAAAGACTGCGGGCAGAATGGTCATCCAAATAAACGATACAAGGCATGTCCATTGAACGCGCGCCATGGAAAGAAACCTGGTAAGCTAATACATTTTCTAATCCGCAACGTGTCTCTGATAACGTCCCTTCCTGTGTAAGTTGGAGTAAAAAGAAAATTGAATGCTACAGAGGAGGCAGAGTTTTCAGCGGCAAAAAAACGTGGAAGACAACTCAAAGCGGAGGAGACATCGAATCCAAATAAATCCAACAAACCATGCCCGAGCTGCGGCGGTATCGATCATTCGAAATCTTCTTCTAAAAATTGCAGGAAACCCTCCAAAACGAAAAAGAGCGTTATCGCGGAGAAACTAAACGACAATCATTACGAAACTTTTACTCGAAAGTTACCAACTTCATCTGTGGTGCGTCAAGAATTTCGAGAGATTTTCCAGGAGAATAGCGTTCGATTATCGGCATTCCTTAGGGAAGTTATCTTCCGTGCTCAGCTACTTGTCAACTCGTACATTATTGCGAACTGTGATAGACCGGTGCCTTCTTATATTTATACTCAAAACTTCTGGTATTCGGCGTGTCAGCTTATCATGGGCATCAATATTAGCAACAACAACCCCAATTTCCCTCAAGACCTACGTGATCACTGGAGAGCGTTCTTGGATAACCATCCAAATGCTCTTTATCCTGTTAGGAATTTTTCCGGTTACAGTGATGCCCTTTCCGCGGCCTGTGTCACGTTAGCCACCACATATTCCAACAATGTCGCTGAAAACTTTGAAGGTCGCCTAAAGTTTTATATCTCGAGACGACTTACAAAGCTTATACTTGTAAGATGAAAGCATACATAGTGCATACCTCTCAACTAACTATATATGTATAGGGCTTATCCCAAAAAAATGCAAAAGCCATTGCAGGAGACTATATTTATGAACTACTTGCTAGAGGTGATCCTCACTGGCCTTTCGAAGATGAACTTGCCGTCTCGGACTTTGATCAGGCTGTAGAAACCATTTGTGGCGAGTTTGCGACACTAATGCCCGAATGGCAAACAAACGCGGAAAAACTATCTGCTTTTCCAGGCAGCTACATTCCAGTGTTAGCATATATACTCACCGAATACAATCGAGAGCATGAAGAAGCCAAACAAAAACAAAACGCTCAAGGAGAGCAATACGATCCAAAAAACGAAGAAGCCGAAAAGGCAAAAGGTAGTTTTAAGGATCTACCGCGATTGTTTTCTCTGTCTCCGTCTCCTTCAACTCATTGGAGATTTATCTGCGTTAATTCCAAGACCCTTCAACAGTTAACGAACATCAGCCACCGAAAAGACTATGAGGACCAGCTTGCCCAGTTTTATCAAGTTTTTGATTTCCACAAGCTGGGATTTGACAGGTATTTACTATGATTATTTGTAGCTAAATCTCTCAAAAATGTTTGTTAGTCTGGAGCAGCTTCAAAATTTCGGTAACAGTGGACGAATCGCTTTCAAAAATGTTATCTTCACCGATGGCTACGCGATTGACTTCCAGTTCGCTCGCGCACGAAAGATTGAGTCAGTGGTCACGGACGCCAGCCTCTCTGTTGAAGACATTGACGGTAACCATATCTATGACAATTTTGCACCATGTGCGATTGATCCGGGCATCAATCAAGTCTTTACTGCTTCTTATGGCTGCGGATCAGAACCTCATGAAATAAGGAGATGCTCAACCAAAGAATACTATGTGTATACTGGTTCGCCGAATAGACAGAATAAAATGGAGAAGGAAAAAAAGCAGCAAGGTATACAAGACATTGAAACCTCATTGGAGTCTGGAAAAACAGCGCATATCGAAGCCTACGACGGTTATCTACGATCTATATTCGGCAATATGGACGTGCTTTTCCAGTTTTATGGTCCGCATCGAGCTGAAGCTCGATTTCGAGGATATCAAGGCGTGCAAAGAGCAAGAGAGGAAATGGTCAATATACTAGCATTTGGTGGTAAAAAGTACAACTGTAGCAGACGGAAACGGACGAGATCAAACAGAAAATCCCGGAAAAGGAAGCGAAAAAGTCGGAAGAAGCAGGTCAATAAAGATTCAGAAGTTGGCAATCCGTTACACCAAAGGTTAGTATTTATCTGCATGACAGTTCGTTACCTGCAGGAATTAACAGCTAATTGATAGCCTTCCCCAGCCAAATACATCTGCCGAGCGCAGTACGCTTAAAAAAACCAAGCGTTTACCTCACTGGAGGCAAAAGAAATTCACTGTTGAAAGGAAAGTGCCACTCATTGTATTTGGGGACGGGATGTTCAACAATCGATGCAACTACAAAGGACACCGAAAGGGAGTTGTGAATATCCTATGGAGATCTTTGAAACGGAGAGAAAAGCGCGAAGAACTATTGGTGCTCACGATAGATGAATACCTTTCTTCGCAAGTAAGTTGGAGCGATTGATAGTAATATAATGCTCACAAACGTCGTTTAGGTGTGCCATAGCTGCAGATACAGGTCCCTGCAAAAGCTTACCACAGCCGATTGCGTTTCTCACCATAGCATCTTGGTATGCAAAAACTGTAAGATGTTATGGGACCGAGACGTCTTGGCCAGTAAAAATTTATTCTTGATTGCGGAGTCAATTTGGTCTGGGCAAGGAAGACCAAGAGAGTTTGCCCGGCCTTCATTAGATCAATACACCGCCGTTACGAATACGGTTGGTCCCTCCGGGGATTTTTAGGTTTTTACGGTAAGTGTATTAGCCAATTTTTCTAGTTAGGAATTTTTTACTAATGTTTATCTTTCGCAGGTGGTCACGCCGGTAAGTTCACTATCACAGTTTAACAGAGGATAATCACTAACAGTTTGTTGGCAAATTATTTATAACTTCTATACCCAAATCTTCAAACAGTTTTGGGTGGAATCTTCAAACAATTTTGGATGAAATCTTTAAAAACTTTTGAATAAACCAGTATTCAGATCCACCATTTCTGAAGCCCAGGAAAAACCCCACTCTGGACTTCTGGCAAGTTTGTGCATAACGCAATTTATTGCTTTTGATTTTTGTCCTCTTTCTCTTTCTGTGATTGAGCAGAAAGTTCTGCACGAAAGGATCTCTGGCGGCGTGGATGGTACGGAGCAGGTGGGGGTGGCTGGCTTGTGGGAAGCAAAGGGAAATTTTTTCGGTTCAGTAATATTCCTTTGAGGCTGAGGATTTCATTTCTCAAACCCTCTACCATAGGTGAACCAGCCAATGGTCGAGAACCGTACCCAGAAGAAGCTGACAAAACATCTTTCTCAGCAATTGTGACAAGCCGGTGCCTACAGTCTCTTAAAGCTGCTCGAAGTGACCATATCCTCCTGTAAGCTTTGCCTCCCTTGACGGCGATGTGGCCCTGGAGCTGCTCAAGCATCCATTCTAAATTATCCGAGATCTTCCCATGTCGCTCCGCAACTACTTGGGAAGTCCCCCCAACGTCAGGCGGGGCTTGTAATCTCTCGATCAAGCCTTCTAAAAGCGCGCTTCGTTGGTTGCACCGATCTCGACGATACCGAGTTATGGATGTAAGTATTGGAAACATAAAGTACTAAGAAGAAAATGAAAAGAAAAAGCACAACTGGTTAGCCCGAACTTCTGAGGTTTGACGACTAGGTTCCGAAAGCTATTATTTTATTTCACCTTAACGATTCTCAGCAAACCGACAACAACGCCGGCTATGCTAAACCCCGTAAGAAGAGCGATCGTTACGATCTGCCTTAATGGCATCGACAATGGCAGGGTTATTTGGGCTATTTGCGGCAGATGATAAGCAGCTGGTCGAGCCGGTATAGGAGGCCCGAGTTGCTGTGGATAGTCAAGCTTATTATCTTTGCCAGGAAAAGCTTTCTCTATTTCCTGTAGCAATACGGACTGTTCAGTTGTCTCAGCTGATGCCGATGGTAGAATTGAGTCCACTGATACGGTCTCATTTTCTTTAACAAAATGGTCATCAGCAGGATGAATTGTTGTGAAATGGTTTCCGAGCATGAACGACGGACAAAGGCTGAAAACGAAGCAGTCCGTCCCGTGAACATCTCCATATTTATCAGCAGAACAGGTACAGCGGACGGTATGTTACGCTAAGAAACATTGTTTCCGGAAAATCTATGTGGCCCTCTTCCAACAGTGAGATGTCGCAAGTTCTAAAAATACGGGAATCCTACTATGCTCCGTCCTCGCATTTTCTTTCTTTGTATCACAATCGCGCTGGAACCTTTATCATACTGTGCATTTAAATATTTGTCTAAAGAATGGAAAGGCACTCTTGTCGATGAATATCAGCTACGAGCCTAATGAACCATTTATTCTTGCAATCAATGACGGGGCGACTTATACAGCTATCCACGTTACTTATCGTGGCCAAAAGGACCGCTAATAATTTTAGGAGAAAGCATTGCAATCTCTTTCTCAAAAAGCCTGGTTTGAACCTGTGGACCGGGACAGGGAAAACAAAAGATCCGAGCCGCACAGTTAGAAATGGATAAAGTGGGCCACCCATTTGCGCGCAACAAAACATCTGCTTGAGTCGACATCTTCCAAGACATTTTTATCACAACATTTAATGGCAACCCACCTTCTCTCAGTTTGGCATCAATTTCAAGTTGGGAATACAAAGCCAAATGTCGCCTCTGAAGTGTCATTGCATCGTGAAATATCATGTATCCAATTATATCATCAACGGGAATAGAATGTACTGGATGCGACCAAACGAGGAATGATGCGATAGACAGATTAGCTCAAGAGCTTCTAGACGTATACGGCAACGGGAAATCCCCCTCTGGCGTCACAGGAAAACAGAGTGTTTCGAGCATGCACAAATCGCGGGGATTTACCCACACATTAGCCAAGAAAATGTTTATACGACTCAAAGATGGAGAAAGGCACGTAGCCATCTTCAGTTTCTTATCATTGATTGACTTCATCCTACATCATCATTAAATATGTCAGAAACGCAAAATCAATAACTAGCATGATAGGCTGTTATACTAGTAGTTGCAAAATGCTAATAATGCACCTTGTCAGCATTTGGACGAGAACAATCTTTGGGGATTTTCCGGGCTGGAGGCATCATAAAGAGGTTTACAAGCTGACGCCTTTCTTAGAGCTCGCGATATATCGCATTGACGTAGATTATCACCAGGCAAATTTAGTTTCCTGAAATATCGCATTGTTCCTATGCTCAGTTTTATGGCTTTCGCATGGACTCCTAATATGGCAGGGAACAGAATTCAATCATCCAATCTCTGTTCCCATGTTTCTTTCTGTTTTAACAGGCAAATACATGTTTGCCTTGGGCAATTGACCATACAAAAATTTAAAGTTGAAAAGCGGTATTCAAGAGAACCAAAAACAACCCACTCACATAGATAGTATTAGATATATAGTAGTTAAAGTGTACAATTACAGTTTGCTGTTGTTGTGAATGGATGGATGTGACTAAATGCCCTGCACAACCTCAGGCCAGGATTCACGGATCTAAAAGTCACACGGAAATGAGCTCCTGCCCATTGCTATTTTCTGTGTTACAAAACTTACCTTTTCAAACAGCATAGGCTGGGTTCTATGTCAACAAAAATAAAGAAAGAAAAAGTTGGTCTTTAAGTTTTGACCCAGAAAGTAAGGAATAGTAATAGCTTACCGTCTTAATGCGTCTGGATCTTCTGCTAAGCAGACGAAGGTGGTTGCTACACCGCTAGAAATCACGGTGGCAATGGTCGAGAACATCGAAGAACCAATCAAAAAACAAACCAGTACAACGACTGCTGTCATACCGCCATTGGCGTTATAAGCTGGTTTGGCTACCTCAAGATAGATAAATCCTAAGAGCGATGAAAGAATACCGACTAACAGTCCGCCCATGAAAAGTACGTTGCCGATCAAATTATCGTTGATGATAGCATCCACACCCCTGTCCTTGATTAAGGTCCATGTGCGCTTAGCGGTGGGAATAAAGGCGTCGCCATAAATAGCAACGCCACTGAATGCATAGTATGTGAACCATTCCTAAAATCCAGAAGCATTAAGTTCAAGAAGACCAAACTAATATAGAAAAAGAGACGAGTGACTTACAAAGATGCCTTCAACGCATGCTACAATGCATTCAACAATGCATAGGACAAAGCCCAGAAGTGCGCTATCACTGTTGGACCGGGCAAGAGAAACAAAGAAACGGACAAGGTTGATGAGGGCAATCAACAAACTGCCAAAGCACACCGTTCCGAAACTGGTTGTCAGTGCACGTCGAGCACTGCCCCAGATCGGGTGCCGGATCTGGTTGTTTACAAAGTATACAGTAGCAAAAACACCAGCTAAGATCACATGGGTTGCATAACTGATAACTTGGGAAGTCCAATAGAAAGAGAAAACCAAGAAGACCATGATCCCTTTGAGCGTGGCATTGTCACCTGTCGGTTTGTTGTACACATTGTACACGCCAACAACAGTCAAGACAAACCAAATACTAAACAAAGACTGCAGTATCAATGACAGAAGACCGGTAATGATAGTGCTTTTGTATCGTCGAGTGATCGAAGTAACCGTTTCCAACATCACTGCGGTAAAATAAAAAAATTTTCCATTAGCTGCCTTAATCACTCTCCAATCAAAGGCACAACAAAATCAGCCAGGTTCTCATTTTTTTTCATTTTTTGGCTTCGTACTTGCCTGTTGCAAAGGGAATACGCGAACGCCAGAAGAAAAAGCATGCGAGATACAGACAGGAGAAGATCAAAAACACGATAGCAGCAGAGTAATAGTGGCGAGCAAAGTAGTAGATCGTGACCCCGAAATAAACGATGATACTGCCGATAAAGGTCGAATAAATCAATGGCTTAGGGAATCTACGTAGATGCCCTTACTTAAGTGAGTTATATGTAAATTTCCAAGCAATCAAAAAAAAAAGGGGGGAGGGGAAATGATAGGCTTACGCATTAGCCAAAAGCAAATAGAGGAAACTGAGTCCGAATCCGACGATTGCCGAGTAGCCGAAAATACGTGCGGTGTTGGCGTCCAGAGTGATGATGGGATGTTGTTGCTGGGTGGATGAAAACGCACGGAGACCGATGACCGATAGGACAATGAAACCAACAAGGTTACAGATCCATAGACCTGCTGCCCAAACATCTTTGAAGCCACTTGACGGTCGAATCTTTTCCTGAGCCGGCTGGCCAAGTTCTGCATAGCCATTACCACCATAGGCATTATTGGCATAGCCAGGTTGGCTCTGTGATGTCGGAGGCGTATAATACTGTGGTGGAGGCTGAGGGTAATTGTAGTTTTGTGGTTGATCCATTGCCAAAGAATGGGAAAAAGAGAAGGAAGTACAGGAGGAAAAAGAAAGAAAAAGAAGAGAATAGAAAGCGAGATCACAAGAGATGAAGAGAAAAAAAAATAAAGCTGTAGTTGCAATGCGACATCACGTCATCACGCGCTACACTGTGCCACATCGTTCTATGCCCGAATGTCATACAATATGAGGCGTACGTTACACTGTTCCTTGACAGTGGCTTTCCATCTTGCTATGAAAGCGCACAAGACCGACTAATTGAGCCACTCAATGCATCCACCAATCCTAGAGCATGAAAATACTTTGTCATGGTGCATTGGATACCTCATCTGAAATGAGCAATGAGATAGATGTGCTACCGTATGTCTATTCTGCGTTAACCCGCGGTCTATCTGGGAGCTAAATAGAGGAAGGAGTCCTCACAGAGCAAAATTAAACAACATCCTATCAGTAACAGCAACTCTTCCTTCCCTCAGTGGATCAATTTATCATTCCAACAGCATCTTCATTCGGTCTATTCACGGGAAAAAAGTAGCCTAACGAGCAGGACGGGGGGAACAGCACCACCAACTTATCCTTTCTTTCAATTCGTGTACCGTACAATGATCCGCTGTGTAGCCGCCTATTCCGCAAGATCTAGCTATATAAGATTTTATTTCCGTATTTTTAGGTATGGACTGTATCGGTTACTGATTGGAAAGCAAAATCGATTAAAAAACGTGGCAAATCGGATAATGATGCCGACATCGTGTAACCCAGCTGGGCTTTACAGAAGCCAAGCTTCATCCGCCACAAGAAATTGTTGGAAAATGTCAGGTGCCTCAGCAAGAATACTTTCATAGGATGCCTCTCGAGCAATGAGAGGCTCCACCCGATACGGTCCTGAGCGATGACGTTTAAGATGATGTTTTAAGAAAGATTCGATGCGTGCTCGGACCAACTTGGTTGCGTTCCATGTTCGCCATGGGTCCATTTTGGTTAACTTCACCAACTCTTTTAAATGTTCGAGAAGATCGGAGGACGGTAGCCATTGGTAACTTAACATTAACAACCTTGCGCACGTTTCCAAGTTTGCTTCCATCAATCCATGCGGTACATGGAAGGATTGTGCCAAGGGCAAATGTAAAAGCCATTTAAGCATATGGATTAAATCCAATACTGTCGGAAGCACTTCACCTAGACGCGATGCCACTTCCGGGTTGGCAGGATCAATTTCATCCAAGAAAGTCAGATAGCGAATGGGTAGTTCGAACATGCGCGTAACACCGTCTTTAAGGGCAGGTTGCAAAAACCGAAGATGCACCTTGTATAATAGAAACGTTGTCTCGATCATATATCTTTGATATGGCGACCAAAGCAATCGATTGTTATCTATAAAGATGGCGAATTCATTGACAATGCGTTGCATCTGTTGTTCGACGTTCCGCTCTGGCTCCAGTGCCTTGACGTTTGGTATAGCCGCTCCAAAAAGGTTATGTTGTGGCCGCGGCGTGTGCCGGAAAATGAGATAGCTGAATTGGGCAATGACAACCTGGGAGTAGAAAGATTCAACAAGTTCAGCATGAGGCGATTCGGTAACGCCAAATGACGCTGAGACGTAAATGTTCATTGGAGGGAATGGTACTTTGTGTAAAGCCAATGCATCACGATTGTTTAGACCGACTGATCTAGAAGATTGGTGTTCAATAAACAAAAGATAGACGGTGAGATGAGGAAAAGAAAGAGACAGGGAGACAGAGAAAAAGCTCTCGCTCTTGCGCTATAGGAAACTCACGTTCGACGCAGCCGTAGATGGTCATGACATAGGCGGACCAGAATGTCCAACTGACGATCTCCTGTTCAATGGGGTCTCCGTGGAATCTGTTGTCTAAAATGCCTAATTGCGAGGCCAGCATATAGGATAGAGCCAATAAGGAGATGCCTCGCTTGGCTAATCCATAAATGCTTTCAAACGCACTTAGCAGAACAATACCTTGATACTTTCCAAGGGTTGCCTCGGCAGTAGCGTCCTGTAGCAAGACATGGGCATGATCGAGGAAGGGGTTTCGGCAGCTGGCTGTCATAGCACCCCAAAAAGTAGGTGATTGCCCACCCAGCCGAGAAACATAGAGTGCAATGCCAAAGATGGTGCTTAGCAAAGCAGGATCTATGGTATCGTCCCAGTATTGCCGTAACAAGAGAGTTTTGTTTAACATGACGGAGTAAGGATAAGCATCAAAAAAGATATCGATTAATCGGAGCGCTTCTTCAGGCGGTAGTGACTGGAGCGGGTCTGTGAGGAGCGGTGTCTGTGTGAAATAAGGTGTGTTCTCCATCATGGCAAATGCCTGCAGTGCAATTTCAAGATCGGTAAAAGCCTCCAGATGAAGCTGGCTTAAACGTCTGAGCAAAAGGTTGACAATGCCAGGTGCTAACCAGGTGAAATGTTGTATTGGGGCGATGTTCAATTTCTTTCTTGGCGTTTTGCCGTGTCTGTCATTGGATTCATACATGCAATAGCGTAATGCCTGGCCCCGCTGTGAATATAAGTTGTATATATTCTCGATATAGTACCGGAGACCATTCGGGTGGGATGGACAGAGAGACCACATGTCATCGCTAGCTGGTCGAGTGGGATACTCGAAAACGAACTCTCTGACGGCCAATTGTTGGGTTGCTCTGAAGACGGCATTCTTAGGAGGCCTACCAAGCGAACCTGGTTTTGGATAGACACATTGGTCTGCCTTGTTTGTTCGGCTGCAACGACTGCAGGGACTTTCCCGATCACACCGTGCTTTCTTGGACCGACAGGGAATACAGCTTATTTTACGACCGCTCATGATTCATCCGCTTTAATTTTAAAATAAAGGAGGACAAATTTGGGGGGTGGGGGAGGAAACAGAAAATAGGAAAAACGGCGGAACTTTTTTTTTTCTCAATGGCAAAACTATTCCCCCTCTTCTGCGACGCATTTCAGTTCCTCTTCCCTCTTTTCCTCTTCACATTGTTTTTCTCCTTGAGTTCTCTATGATGCTTCTAGCAACCTTTGTCATTTCAATGCTTTGATCCTAGAAAACTCCCTTTTCTTTTCTTTTCTTTTTTTTTTTTTTTTTTTTTTTTTTTTGGATCTAGCTGGGAGGAGAGTGCAATGACAGCTGCCCTCTTCATTACCTTGCTTTTTCGACTGTCATTTCTCATTAAATCGTCCGTCCGAAGAAACATGAATTATCCCATAATACTTTCCATCAAAGTTCCCATCTCTTCATCGTTGTATTCTG